>QNTS01007617.1:6074-16565 GCA_003317085.1 Hucho hucho
AGAGACAGAGACAGAGACAGAGACAGAGAGAGAGAGAGAGAGAGAGAGAGAGAGAGAGAGAGAGAGAGAGAGAGAGAGAGAGAGAGAGAGAGAGAGAGAGAGAGAGAGAGAGAGAGAGAGAGAGGTAGTGAGCTCATGGGCTCCTGAGTTCTTCAGGAGCCCCCCCCAACAAGACCCGGCGGGCAAAAGGTGGAGATGGACGGCTGTCTGAGAGAGCTGGCTGCTCTACGGACTGAGGTGAGAGAACTTAAAGAGGCACATATGGTACTGAAGGAGGAGGTGGGAATGCTGAGGTGTGACAGAGGGAAGGACACTCCCCCAGAGAAGCCAGCAGAACAGCCCACCTCAACACCACAATGGGACAGACAACACTTGACTCACCAACCAAACAGACCCCACCCCCTTCTAACAGCCCTGTCAGATCCCCTGATAGCCCTCTTGACAACCTGAGGGCCCAGCAGGAAAAGGTGGCTACAGCACTCAAGGGAGTGATTGAAAAAGCTTCTTCCATTTTCTCCAACACACGTGGTTATCTCCACCCTGCCACCACGAAAATACTTTCACCCTGCCTCAAAACAGCGGGTGAATGCAAGCATTTTGCGAGACTGTGCCTAAAAAACCTAACATCTACCTGTTCCACCAGTCCACCCTTGACTTGAACAGCGTTTATGACCAGGTCCACCTCTACAAGGCAGCAATCCCAACTTTTGCCAGGACCCTGAAGAACATCACCCTCAACCGTAGCCCCAGCACCTCACACAGGAGCAACAGAGCAACGGACACCCCGCCCAGACCAGCAAGACACCCTCCCAGACCTGCAAGAGCCCCTCCCGAAGGACCTGCACCTAGAGAACCCACGTCAAGAGGATCTACACCCAGACCACAGCATCACCGGCCACACCCCAAACAGCTGAAACCACCCCAAACAAACCCTTGCCAAACCCTTATATAGGTCCCCCCATATCAGAGCTGTGCCCCTTCTGTCCACCCCATGCCCTCCGCCCCTGCGGCAAGGACATCAACATGACAGCAGAACATATGCCCAGGTTGTGAGTGGAGCAACAGGCCCAACCCCCACTATTACACCCGCCCAAACCCCATCCTGCGTCCTAAGAGGTATGTATCAGATGCTCAACATGCTTTGCTCACACCTACTGTGATGGTCCGGGCCTAAACCACACAAAAACAACACTAGACTATGAAACACAAAGCTTTTACTATCTCATCGTGGAATATACAAGGTCTCAGGTCATCTGCCTTTGGCCTAAAGAGCAGGAACCCAGACTTCCTCAAAGAAATTGGAAATACAGACATTGTCATCCTAGAAGAAAAATGGTATAAAGGAGACGGACCCACTGGTTGCCCTCTAGGGTACAGAGAGCTGGTAGTCCCATCTACCAAACTACCAGGTGTGAAACAGGGAAGAGACTCAGGGGGTATGCTAATTTGGTATAGAGCAGACCTAACCCACTCTATTAAATTAGTCAAAACAGGAACATTTTACATCTGGCTAGAAATTAATGAGGAAATTATCTCAACAGAGAAAAATGTCCTCACGGGTGCTACCTATATCCCAATAATAGAATCCCCATACTTTAACGATGACAGCTTCTCCATCCTAGAGGGGGAGATCAACAATTTCCAGGCACAGGAACATGTACTAGTCTGTGGCAACATAAATGCCAGAAATGGACAGGTACCTGACACCCTTAGCACACAGACAGCATTCCCTCCCACATATGGCCCCTTAGACACAACCACGACAACATAACCAACTAAAATGGTTCACAACTCCTGCAGCTCTGTCGGACGCTGGGTATGTGCATATAGTCAATTGTAGTTTTTGAGGGGACTCCTACGGTAGGTACACCTATAGCTCATCTCTTGGCAGTAGTAGTGTACAATATTTTATCACTGACCTCAACCCAGAATCTTTTAGAGCGTTCACAGTCAGTCTACTGACACCCCTATCAAATCACAGCAAAGTCGCAGTCTACTTGAACAGAGCTATGCTCAATCATGAGGCATCAACGCCAAAGGAAAGGAATAATATTAAGAAATGCTATAGATGGAAGGAAAGCAGTGTGGAAATCTACCAAAAAACAATTAGGCAACAACAAATTCAATACCTTTTAGACAATTCCCTGGACAAAAGGTTTCACTGTAATGGTGAAGATGTAACTTGGCGGTAGAAAACCGAAACAGTATATTTGACATCTCAGCTTCCCTATCAAATCTAAACATTTCAAGCAGACATAAGAAAATCAACAACAATGACAAATGGTTTGATGAAGAACGCAAAAACCTAAGAAAGAAATTGAGAAACCTGTCCAACCAAAAACATAGAGACCCAGAAAACCTGAGCCTACACCTTCACTATGGTGAATCACTAAAACAATACAGAAATACCCTACGGAAAAAGTAGGAACAGCAGCTCAATGTAATTGAAGAATCCATAGAATCTGACCACTTCTGGGAAAATGTGAAAAATCTAAACAAACAACAACACGAAGAGTTATCTATTCAAAACGGAGATATATGGATAAACCACTTCTCCAATCATTTTGGATCTATAACAAAGAACAAACAGCAAAAACATATACAGGATCAAATACAAATCTTAGAATCAACTATTAAAGACTACCAGAACCCACTGGATTCTCCAATTACATTGAATGAACTACAGGACAAAATACAAACTCTCCAACACAAAAAGGCCTGTCGTGCTGATGGTATCCTCAATGAAATTATAAAATATACAGACCACAAATTCCAATTGGCTATACTTAAACTCTTTAACATCATCCTCAGCTCTGGCATATTCCACAATATTTGGATCCAAGGACTGATCACCACAATCCACAAAAGTGGAGACAAATTTGACCCCAATAACTACCGTGGGATATGCGTCAACAGCAACCTTGGGGAAATTCTCTGCATTATCATTAACAGCAGACTCATACATTTCCTCAGCGAAAACAATGTACTGAGCAAATGTCAAATTGGCTTTTTACCAAATTACCGTTACGACAGACCACGTATTCATCCTGCACACCCTAATTGACAAACAAACAAACTAAAACAAAGGCAAAGTCTTCTCAAGCTTTGTTGATTTAAAAAAAGCTTTCGACTCTATTTGGCATGAGGGCCTGCTATACAAATTTATGGAAAGTGGTATTGGGGAAAAAATTTAGGACATTATAAAATGCATGTACACAAACAAGAAGTGTGCGTTTAAAATTGTCAAAAAACACACATTTCTTTCCACAGGGCCGGGGGGTGAGATAGGGATGCAGCTTAAGCCCCACCCTCTTCGACACACTGTATATATCAACAAATTGGCGAGGGCACTAGAACAGTCTGCAGCACCCGGACTCACACTTCTAGAATCTGAAGTCAAATCTACTGTTTGCTGATGATCTGGTGCTTCTGTCTCCAACCAAGGAGGGCCTACAGCAGCATCTAGATATTATGCACAGATTCTGGCAGACCTGGGCCCTGACAGTAAATCGCAGAAAGACAAAAAGAATGGTGTTCCAAAAATGGTCCAGTTGCCAGGACCACTAATACAAATTCAATCTAGACACCGTTGCCCAAGAGCACACAAAAAATGATACATACCTCGGCCTAAACATCAGCACCACAGGTAACTTCCACAAAGCTGTGAACGATCTGAGACACATGGCAAGAAGGGCCTTTATGCCAGAATTAGTCCGATACCGGCTAATTATCAAAATTCTGAAAAGAGACGTTAAATACTACAACCACCTAAAAGGAAGTGATTCCCAAACCTTCCATAACTAAGCCATCACCTACAGAGACATTCAACTGGAGAAGAGTCTGGGTCAAGTATTCTGCCACTGTGTACACTCTGTTTAGGGCCAAATAGCATTCTAGATTGCTCAGTTTTTTTTGTAAATTCTTTCCAATGTGTCAAGTAATTATCTTTTTGTTTTCTCATGATTTGGTTGGGTCTAACAGTGTTGCTGTCCTGGGGCTCTGTTCAAAAACACAAACAGACCCCACAGAGCCACAGGAGTGCAACACTGTTACATCCAACCAAATCACGAGAAAACAAAAGGTAAAGAATTTACAAAAAAACTGAGCAAACAAGAATGCTATTTCACCCTGAACAGAGAGTACACAGTGGCAGAATACCTGACCACTGTGATTTACTCAGAATTAAGGAAATCTTTGACTATGTACACACTCCGTGAGCATAGTCGTCACGTTAGTAATGTTTACATATTTTGCATTACTCATCTCATATGTATACTGTATACTATCCTATTCTACTGTGTCTTAGTCTATGCCGCTCTGACATTGCTCGCCCAAATATTTATATGTTCTTAATTCCATTCCTTTACTTTCGATTTGTGTGTATTGTGTGTATTGTTGTGAAATTGTTAGATATTACTTGTTAGATATTACTGCACTGTTGGAGCTAGAAACACAAGTATTTCGCTACACCCGCAATAACATCTACTAAACACGTGTATGTGACAAATAAAATTTGATTTGGAAAGGCAGACCTGGCTCTCAAGAGAAGACAGGCTATGTGCACACTGCCCACAAAATTAGGTGGAAAATGAGCTGCACTTCCTAATGTATGACCATAATAGAGACACATATTTCCCTCAGATTACACAGACCCACAAAGAATCCAACAGCAAATCACATTTGGATAAACTCACATATCTATTGGGTGAAATACCAGTATGCAATCACAACAGCAATATTTGTGACCTGATGCCACAAGAAAAGGGCAACCAGTGAAGAATAAACACCATTGTAAATACAACCTATATTTATATTTATTTATTTTCCCTTTTGTACTTTAACTATTTGTACATCACTACAACACTGTATATAGAAATGTGAAATGTCATTATTATTTTGGAACTTCTGTGAGTGTAATGTTTACTGATTCTTTTTTATTTAACTTTTGTTTATCATTTATTTCACTTGCTGTGGCAATGTAAACATATGTTTCCCATGCCAATAAAGCCCCTTAAATTGAAATTTAATTTAGAGAGATATCAAAAACATCAACCGAACCAAACGAGCGACATCATGAGCTGACGGAGGTTTACTTTCACGTCAAACACTTTCCTTTCAGCATCTGTATCTCCGGGGCAACGGGACGAATATCGAATAAACAGGAACCGAAAACGGAAACACACTTAAGAGTCCACTTCAGACTCAAACGATAGCCCACGAAGCTCGTGCGTCGTCAGAAAGCTACCGAACGTTTTCTGCAGACCGGGCAAATAGAACGAGGATGCGGGGAGAAGTCCCGTGTGTTTACTAATATGAGAAACAAACTATCGAGATGGACAGATTGCATCCGGAGGAAAGAAATGTAGAGGGAAATATGTGAAGGAAATTAATACAAAATAAGCTACCTTTCCAAACGCTCCAGTGAAAAGACCAGACTAACTTGGGGAGTAGCCTATAGCCTACCCTAGAAAACGACAAAATAGCCTAGACCTATGAAACATATAAATGTGATAACATTCAAATTAAGAGGAAACGACAATTCATTTGATTGCCCAAAGATCTACAAATACCGGATTTCATAGTGTAACTTTCCCTGTTTATCCTTCCACATCTGTTCATTAATATTCAAAACCAAGAGCTGCTCTGAGTGGTCAGTGGGATAAATGGGTGGGCCTTATGTAAACGAGAATGACAGAGCTTGAGTGGGTGGGGCTGGGTAGATCCAAGTGTATGAGTTCAAATCAAATATAATTTTATTTGTCACTTGCGCGGAATACAAGATGTGTAGCTCTTACTGTGAAATGCTTACTTACAAGCCCTTAACCAACAATGCAGTCCAAGAAAGAGAGTTTAGGAACAATTTACTAAATTAACTAAAGTTAAAAAAGATATATATATAATAAAGTAACACAAGAAAATAACAATAACGAGGCTACATACAGTGGTACAGGTTAGTCGAGGTAATTTGTAAAGTGACTATGCATAGATAATAAACAGCAAGTAGCAGCAGTGTAAAAACAAAGGGGGGGGGGTCAAAGTAAATAGTCCGGGTAGCCATTTGATAAATTGTTCAACAGTCTTATGGCTTGGGGGTAGAAGCTGTTAACTAGCCTTTTGGTCCTAGACTTGGCTCTCCGGTACCGCTTGCAGTGCGGTAGCAGAGAGATCAGTCTATGCTTTGGGTGACGGGAGTCTTTGACAATTCTTTGGGCCTTCCTCTGACACCACCTAGAATATAGGTCCTGGATGTAAGGAAGCTTGGCCCCAGTGATGTACTAGGCCGTACGCACTACCCTCTGTAGCGCCTTACAGTCAGACGCCGAGCAGTTGCCATACCAGGCGGTGATGCAATCAGTCAGGATGTTCTCGATGGTGCAGCTGTAAAACTTTTTGAGGATCTGGGGACCCATGCCATGTCAGACGTTCTCTCTCTCTCTCTCTCTCTCTATCTCTCTCTCTCTCTCTCTCTCTCTCTCTCTCTCTCTCTCTCTCTCTCTCTCTCTCTCTCTCTCTCTCAGAATATCACCCTTTCTCCATTATGTTTTATACAGGGCAGGTCTACATTCGACTATTTTACTCTGTCTCTATTTATGTCAAGGTCACAAATGTCTGGACTTCAGAGTTCAACAAACTAAAGTCACACAGATCAGACCAGACACATAGCTGACACACATATACACAGCCCCAGGCCACGCCCTGCAGAGCGAAACACTGAACTCTGAACAATTTGTCTGGCAGTAAAATTGACTTGAGGTGAGAAACTCTAACCCACCGCTCCACACACACACATGCTCACACATACATTCAAACTCACACTTGCCGCTCCCTGGATATTAAACTCAGGAAATGAGGACAGTCATAAAACTGGCACTAGTGTGTGTGTGTGTGTGTGTTTGTGTGTGTGAACCTTGCTTCATTGGTTGTAAGAGTCATTTGAATCAACCTACCTGAGAGGTGTTTCCTAAATTACCTCAAAATGGGGAAAGGAAAATCATTTAACATAATTGATCACTCTTTAACAAAAGTTCTATTAAATGACAGTTTGTCACAGGTAGGATAGTGACACACCATACTGATACATGAGTCAAAAAGACAGATTCGTATAGTGATGGAACAACTCTATCCTAAATTTATTTTTGAAGTGTACATTTTTTTTAACAGTCAATCAATGTGTCCCTGCAAGGCTACAATAGAAACTCTCTGTAAAGTACCTTTTTCTGTCGTGTGTTTATTTAGCCGCTAGGTGGCAGACTTGAATAAGAAACAAAACAGTGAGTCCCCGAGAACACGAAGGAGCCTCCTTGGCCTCAGTGCCTTGAACGCGCCTCTTCGCTTTGAACCGTTTTCGTGCATCATCGCGTCGCGTCGCCAGGGTGAAGAGAGTTCACCGCCCAGATGATGGGCGGCAGGTCAAACTATAATCTAATTTGCGGCGCGGTTGCCTAGTAAAGTGGTGCAGCGCAGCCAACATGCTATATTGCTCGTATTAGAGAGAGGACCCTAAACGAAGGCATGCCAATAAACAAAAGTAACGGGCAGACGCTCATTTATTACTATCAAGAACACTTAACCTTATGGCTAGGATAAATCCCTATTACCCATTAACTGGAGTTCCACTGGGCCAGATATTATATTATGGATATGAGATGTTAAATATAACAGATATTATATTAAAGATATTAGAGGATAGATATGAAGTCTATTTGCATCTCTTAGTGTCCTTGGGATAGCAATGAAAAATAGCTGCAGTCAGTCAAGTGCTCTTATGCTGGCATATGATGGTTATTGGTTGATGGCACACACACACACACGCACACGCACACGCACACGCACACACACACACACACACACACACACACACACACACACACACACACACACACACACACACACACACACACACACACACACACACACACACACACACACACACACACACACACACACACACACACACACACACACACACACAACCAGCAGCTCATATCAGCTGTCACTGTTGGTTAGTAACCTTCCTCCCAGAGTTGCTACTTTAGTTTGTCTTGATTGGCCAACAAGGAGCTCTTCCTGGATCCTTGAAGAAATATATTTGTGGCTCTGTACTCCAGCATTTTGGATTTGAGATCAAATGTTTATATGAGGCGACAGTACAGAATGTCACCTTTTATTTTAGGGTATTCTGTTTTACCCTTTAGAAAGCACTTTATGTATCTAGTCCCCTCATTTGAAGGTGTCATAAGTATTTGAACAGATTCACTTATAGTGCACATTTAGTTCAAAGTGTAGTATTTAGTCCCATATTCCTGGAAATCAATGACTACATCACGCCTGTGACTCTACAAACGTGTTGGATGCCTTTGCAATTTGTTTTGGTTGTGTTTGGAATTACAGTATGTTGTGTCCAATATAAATGAATGGTAATCTATTGTGTCATTTTGGAGGCACTTTTATTGTAAATAATACCAGAACATGTTTCTGAACACTTTTACATTCATGTGGAGGCTACCATGATTACAGATAATCATGAATGAACCGTGAATGATGATGAGGGAGAAAGTTACAAAGGCATAAATATTATACCCCCCGAAATGCTAACCTTCCCTGTTATTGGTAATGGTTAGAGGTTAGTATGTCTTTGGGGGCATGATTTTTGTGCATCTGTTAAAACGTGACATTCTGTCCTGTCACCTTAAATAAACATTTTATCTCAAGTCCAAAATGCTGGAGTATAGAGCCAAATTAAACATTTTAGCTTGACTGTCCAAATAAATATGTTGGGGAGTGTATACACTCAGTGGCCAGTTTTTTAGTTACACCACACCATTCACGAAAATTCATCGATCTTACAGACAGTGGCCGTGGCTTGTTATATAAAGCAGGCAGACAGGCATCAAGGCATTCAGTCACTGTTCGATTGAACGATAGAATGGGCAAAACGAGTGACCTAAGCGACTTTGAGCGTGGTATGATTGTCGGTGCCACGTACGCCGGATCCAGTATCTCAGAAACGGCCACCCTCTAGGGCTTTTCACGCACAATAGTGCGTGAAATGGGCTATTGCTGCAGACGACCACATCGGGTTCCACTCCTATCAGCTAAAAACAAGAATAAGCGGCTTCAGTGGGTAAGAGATCACCAATACAGGACAATTGAGGAGTGGAAAAACAATGCCTGGTCCGACAAATCCCAGTTCCTGTTGCATCATGCTGATGGCATGTTCTGTTCTGGAGGCAAAGGGGGGTCCGACCGGTACTGGGCTACTGAGCACCAAACACAACAGTGGTTGAAGGTGGAGTAACAAACTAATAATGATTACAACTTATAACCATGTTTCAAAGGTATGGTACCAATTTCATTGCTGTTTGTTGCTGTTTAACTTGACATGTCACCAGTTGAAGTCTAGGAATTGAATTTACCTGTGCACTGGAGAGGATGCAGAGAATGCAGCTAGGGTTTCAAGTTTTAAGTTGCAAGTTTCATTAGTAGTATGTACGGGATACACATGGTATACACCATCCAACGAAATGCTTACTTGCAGGTTCCTTCTCGACAACACAACAACAATAAGAAATAAGAAAATATAAGAACATGAACTTAAAGTAAATGGCTCGGTAGAATATAATAAATATATGTGTGTGTGTGTGTGTGGATTTGTGTATGTCTGTGTGTGTGTTTGTGTGTGTGTGTGTGGATTTGTGTATGTATGTCTGTGTGTGTGTGTGTGTCTGTGTGGGTGTGTGCGTGAGCAAGTGCTTGTGTACTAAGGTGTGGAGGATCAGAGAAGCTTGTCAGGCCAGTTCAAGTGTTCAGTGAGAGAAACCAGAGGGATATAAAGAGACAGTCAGAGAAAAAAGAGAAATGTAAAGAGACAGTCTGAGAGAAAACAGAGAGATGAAAAGAGACAGTCAGAGAGAAAACAGAGAGATGAAAAGAGACAGTCAGAGAGAAACCAGAGAGATGAAAAGAGACAGTCAGAGAGAAAACAGAGAGATGTAAAGAGACAGTCAGAGAGAAAACAGAGATGAAAAGAGACAGTTAGAGAGAAAACAGAGAGATGTAAAGAGACAGTCAGAGAGAAACCAGAGAGATGAAAAGAGAGTCAGAGAGAAACCAGAGAGATGAAAAGAGACAGTTAGAGAGAAAACAGAGAGATGTAAAGTAACAATTAGAGAGAAAACAGAGAGATGTAAAGACAGTCAGAGAGAAAACAGAGATGTAAAGAGACAGTCAGAGAGAAAACAGAGAGATGTAAAGAGACAGTCAGAGAGAAAACAGAGAGATGTAAAGAGACAGTCAGAGAGAAACCAGAGAGATGTAAGGAGACAGTCAGAGAGAAAAGCTGAGAGACAACAAGAGAGCAGTAGAGAGACAGGGATGAAAACTAAAAGAGAAAGAGAAGAGAGAAGAGAGGAGCATGCTTGTGTGTTGGACTCGGGCAGTTACACACTTTGACCAGTGGTTGCCAGTAGAGGACTGAAGCTGTGCTACCAG
>QNTS01007617.1:23871-43267 GCA_003317085.1 Hucho hucho
TCTCTCTCTCTCTCTCGGAGGACCTGAGCATTAGGACCATTCCTCAAGGCCTACCTGGTCTGATGACTCCTTGATGTCCCCAGTCCACCTGGCCGTGCTGCTTCTCCAGTTTCAACTGTTCTGCCTGTTTTATGAACAATTTAATATCTTGTCCATGTTCTGTTATAATCTGCACCCGGCACAGCCAGAAGAGGACTGGCCACCCCTCACAGCCTGGTTCCTCTCTAGGTTTCTTCCTAGGTTTTGGCCTTTCTAGGGAGTTTTTCCTAGCCACTGTGCTTTTACACCTGCATTGCTTGCTGTTTGGGGTTTTAGGCTGGGTTTCTGTACAGCACTCTGTGACATCAGCTGATGTAAGAAGGGCTTTATAAATACATTTGATTGAAGTTTGAAGCTGTGCTCTCCTCTGCTCCTTTCCTCCGGAGACTTAGTCTTAGTGAGATTAAGACTACCAGTCCTCCATTACCGAGCACACTACTCGCCAATATTCAATCATTAACCTTTTGATGGGGTTAGGGTTAGGGTTAGGGTTAGGGTTAGGGTTAGGGTTAGGGTTAGGGTTAGGGTTATATTCAATCATTAACCTTTTGATGAGTACACTCTAAATATTAGTCACGACCCTCAAATAATTTATGTTGACTTATGTTTGCATGCGGTACCCGAATTCTATCCTGCCTTTCTAGAATTTGATTGTTGTATATTGCCGCTATTCTCTGCACCCCTCACTGCGTCAAGCCCGCATTGTCTGCTTTATAAAACTGCCTTTTTCAACCACTCAATCTCTTATCCTTTCCTCCTATAGTAGAAGCAGTGAGTATCTATAGTATTATTGATAATTATATAATTATTATAATTATCTATATTACATGTGTTATTATCTAAAATAGTTTTTGATGTTAGCCTGTTTGAGGGGCTTGACGTGTGAGACAGGGCGGGAAACCTGAGACGTTAAGTCCGGTGTATTTGATACAATAGTGGCGGGAAAAAAACCAAGGTGAGAGCAGGTATGAGGATATATTACATATGCCGACCATGTCTAAGGGAAACGCTGGCATCCTGAATATTTTTGTTAATTTTCTCCCTTGGAAAATTTGGGCTACAGCGGTGCCTCCATTTCAATATCATGTCAACATATTATCACCACAGGACATGTAGCCTACAGATGCCTGCCTCATCGCCAGGTGGGGAAGATATTTCGCAATCATAAAACGCGGTGAGTATTATGGCTTGGGTAAGTTTTAGACCAGCCGGGTCTGTGCAACGCTGGTTCTACCAATCAGAATCCATTCTCCAAGACTGTTTTGATCGCATGCTGGAATATGTTCCGGGTCACCTCTTGGGATAACATCAGTGAATACGCTGACTCAGTCACCGGATTCATGAAAAAATGCATTGATGATGTGATACCGATATCACATCATCAGAACGTACCAGAAACAAAAACCGTGGATTGATGGCAGCCTTATAGGGAAACCGAAGGAGAGAGATGCTGCTTATAAACACAGCAAGGTGATCAGGGACAATAGTATACTTAAACAGTACAAATACGACCGATGTAGATCCAGCAAGATGATGGAACACAAGTATAGGGACAAATGGGAGGAGTAATTCAGTTGGTCGGACTACCGACCCATAGCACTCACTTCTGTCATCATGAAGTGCTTTCAGAGGCTAGTCAAAGACCGTGCGACTTCCTGACGGGCAGCCCCCAGGTGGTGAAGGTAGGCAGTATTACCTCCTCCACACTTATTCTCATCACGAGGGCCCCACAAGGGTGCGTCCTCAGTCCCCTTCTGTACTCCTTGTATACCCACAACTGCGTGGCCTCACACAGTTACAACTCCATCATCAAGCTCGCTGATGACACGACAGTAGTAGGCCTGCTTACCAACAACGATGAGACAGCCTACAGGGAGGAGGTAGGCATTCTGACAGCGTGGTGCCAGGTAAACAACGTCTCCCTCAACTTCAGAGGAACAAAGCAGCTGATTGTGGACTTCAGGAAGAACCAGGCTGGGCACGTTCCCATCCTCATCAACGTGGCTGAGTTAAAGCCTAGATTTTACCTTAAACACTTAGAAATTTGACGTTTGGAACAACTTCAAAATGTAAAGTTTGAGAAACATGGATGAATGCCTAATTCTGCCGTGAGACTGTGAGAGCTGCCTTCGGTCTTCCTAACCCCGACACCAGGGGGAGGTGCTGACATAGAGCCAGCTGATAAAGGGGTTACCCTCATCACTCCCACATACACTCTACGACCCTGTGCCACACACACACACACACACACAAACACACACACACGCTCCCACATTGACAGAGTGGTTCACTGCCTCTGCTCTCATCACACTCATGTCCCCTTATCAGCACCTCTCTACCCCTGAGCTGCAGCCCTCACACCCCCTCAGCACCACATACTCACTCCTCAGAGAGAGAGAGAGAGAGACAGAGAGAGAGAGACAGAGAGAGAGAGAGAGACAGAGAGACAGATAAAGACACAGAGAGAGAGAGAGACAGAGAGAGAGACACACAGAGAGAGAGTGAGAGAGCGAGAGAGCGAGAGAGCGAGAGAGAGAGAGAGAGAGAGAGAGAGAGAGAGAGAGAGAGAGAGAGAGAGAGAGAGAGAGAAAAAAAAAGAAAGAGAAAGAGAGAGAGAGATAATTAGAGAGAGCATACTTAAATTCACACTGGACACCGGATAAGAGAGGAGAAATACTCCAGATATAACAGACGGACCTTAGACCCCCGACACATAAACTACTGCAGCAGAAATACAGGAGGCTGAGACAGGAGGGGAGTGTGTGTGTGTGTGTGTTCTGGAGAGAGGCATCAGAGAGGCATCAGCCAAGGATGTCAGATCAGCATTTTTGAAGAAGCTGACCAGAGCAGCACGTATCAAACAGTAAATAATAATATATATAATAATGGAACTGTATTGATACAAGGCAATGATCCAAGCCTCCAGGCTTTTGAGAATAGGTTTGCTACCCTAAAAACAGAAGCTGAACTCATCTCAGAAACTGAGGAAAAAGAAAAGGTTGGAGATGGAGAAAAGCAGGCCCTAACGGTCTCTGTGACCCAGCAAGAAGCCCTCAGTGTCCCTCTACCTACCTCACCTGCAGCAGACAGAGCCAAGGACATGCCTACAACACCAACACCTGCTATGCAACCTTTCCACAACACCTTCTCTCTCGTCGAAGCAGAGGTCATAGAACTCAGAGAGAACAAGCTTCAAGAGGAGGACACTGTCCAGAAACTAAAAGATGAGATTAAACAGTTCAGGGAGGAGAGCAGAGCATCTATTGCTAAATTAGACAGCAGAATGGACAAACTGAGTCAGACAAATGATGACCTCAGAAACCATCTGAGCACAACAAGAAAGGAGCTAGAAGAAAGAGAGCGGTACATTGACACCCTCAACCAGCAGCTAGTCATTATGTCCTCTGCATCAAGAGAACATGTCCACCAGCTTGGTTCAACAAAAGCAGAACCTGAGACCAGCATGGCCTCCACCACACGGCCTACCAGTCTGCTCCAGCCCAGATCAGCCAACCAGCCTCCCAGTCTGCTCTAGCCCATGTCAGCCTACCTGCTTCCCAGTCTGCTCCAGCACAGTGTGCTCCAGACCAGGTCAACCTACCAGCCTCCCAGTGTGCTCCATCCCAGGTCAGCCAACCAGCTTCCCAGTCTGCTCCAGCCCAGGTCAAGCTACCAGCCTCCCAGTTTGCTCCAGCCCAGGTCAGAATACCAGCCTCCCAGTCTGCTCCACCCAGACAATCACCCACAACTGCAATCCTTATTGATTCAAATGGGAAGTTCTTAGTCCAGGAAATATTATTCCCTAGACACCAGGTGTATACGTTCTGGTGTCCTACAACTTACAGTGCAATGCAGCTACTCAGTCAGACCAGGATTGACACCCCTGACAACATCATCATCCACACTGGCACAAACGACCTTCATGCCAAAGGTGAAAATGTATCTGGGGCAGTGAGAAGAGTGGCAGAACGGGCACAGGCTATGTTCCCATCAACAAATATAGTTGTGTCCACCCTCCTAGCAAGAAAAGGCTTCCCAGGAAAGTTGATCGAAAAAATAAATTAACAGATCACTGTGGACTGTGCCTCACTGCTCAACGTCAGAACGGCTCACCACCCCACTCTGACATGTCAACATTTATACGATAATGTACATCTTGATCAGGACAGTGTCAGAACCTTTGTTAAGGACCTAAAGTATGCAACACTTGGCAGGGACCCACACATCCATCATCCCAGCAGCAGAGGCCCCCCGCTCCAACTTTCTGAAACAACAGTACCCCCACCATCCCCAGGAGAGAAGAGCCAGACACTGCTTATTACAGTACAGCTCTACTAGACCAGGCCCAACACAGCACAGATTTACCAGACCAGACCCGCATCAGGACAGCTCTACTAGACCAGGCCCAACACAGCACAGATTTACCAGACCAGACCCGCATCAGGACAGCACGACCAGACCCGGCCCATCACAACAAAGCTCTACTAGACCCGGCCCATCACAACACAACACTACTAGACCAGGCCCATCACAACACAGCTCTACTAGACCAGGCCCATCACAACAAAGCTCTACTAGACCAGGCCCATCACAACAAAGCTCTACTAGACCAGTCCCATCAAAACACATCACTACTAGACCAGGCCCATCACAACAAACCTCTACTAGACCCGGCCCATCACAACACAGCTCTACTAGACCAGGCCTATCACAACACAGCTCTACTAGACCAGGTCCATCACAACAAAGCTCTACTAGACCAGGCCCATCACCACACAGCTCTACTAGACCAGGCCCATCACAACACAGCTCTACTAGACCCGGCCCATCACAACACAGCTCTACTAGACCCGGCCCATCACAACACAGCACTGACCACTACTCTAGGGTCGGCAGAACACAGTCCTTCAGAGAAGTACACCACATGATGCAGTCCACACCATGTATCATTCAGATAATCAGCCTACATGCTGATGTAACACACACACACACACACACACACACACACACACACACACACACACACACACACACACACACACACACACACACACACACACACACACACACAGGATTGCAGATTGCATTGCATTATTTTTTGTGCAATCTTATTCCATTCTTATTAATTTGTTTACAACTATTCTTTATTTTATTGGCACTGGTATTATAATAATTATTATATGTAATGGTGTATGTGTGTGTGTGTATATGTTTAGTTGAAGTCGGGAGGTTACATACACCTTAGCAAAGAGGCACTGAGTTTGAAGGTAGGCCTTGAAATACATCCACAGTTACACCTCCAATTGACTCAAATGATGTCAATTAGCCTAACAGAAGCTTCTAAAGCCATGACATAATTTTCTGGAATTTTCTAAGCTGTTTAAAAGCACAGTCAACTTAGTGTATGTAAACTTCTGGAATTGTGATTAAGTGAATTATAACTGAAATAATCTGTCTGTAAACAATTGTTGGAAAAATGACTTGTGTCATGCACAAAGTAGATGTCCTAACTGACTTGCAAAAACTATAGTTTGTTAACAAGAAATGTGTGGATTGGTTGAAAATCTAGTTTTAATGACTCCAACCTAAGCGTATGTAAACTTCTGACTTCAACTGTATATATCACAACTGTGAATATCACTTATTATAATTGAGATCATTAACTATCAGCTTTTGGAATATCCAAGGCCTAAACTCTTCACATTTTGGTTGTAAAACAACAAATCTAGAATTGATTAAAAACATCAAGGGACAGGACATCAAAATCCTACTGGAAACTTGGTGTCGTGGAGACATAGATACTCAGTGTCCCTCAGGCTATAGAGGAAGTTTACTACCATCAATCAAACATAAAAATGTTAAACAGGGCCGGGACTCAGGTGGAATCATCATTTGGCATGAGCAGGACTGAATGAAATGAAAAAAGGTACTAATCACATTCGGCTAAAACTTAACTTAAGGTCCAATCTATTATGACAACGATGTATACATATGTGCAGCTTACGCTCCTCCTTCAGATTCATCATATTATGACGATCAGTTTTTTGACCATCTCCATACAGAAATCATTCCATTTCAGGCAGAGGGTAAAGTGCTTCTTTGTGGAGATTTCAATGCATATTTGGACACCCCTCCTTGTACAGTAGCCCTATTATGAATAACAGAAACAGTCCGGACTAAATACTGACCAAAAATGGGAAGGAGTTAGTGCATCTCTGTCGAGCCTTAGGCCTGTACATGCTTAATGGTAGAATCAGAGGGGACTCTTTAGGTCGGTTTACTTACTGCTCAGCTCTTGGGACAAGTGTAGTCAATTATGCCATCACTGAGATTGACCCCTCCTCCATTAGTGCATTCACTGTCAGACCACAGAAACCATTGTCAGATCAGAGTCAGATCAATGTGTTTCTGAAGAAATTAACCGGCAATATTCATTCAGAAAAACAGCCCAATAAACTCTGCAACATAAACCAATTGTACAGATGGGGTCAAAACAGTGCAGAGAGATTCATTTAAACATTGAACTCAAATGAAATGATGAACTCTATACAGTTCTTCAATAACTCACAATATCAAAAACAATAAAGAAGGTGTCAATTCGGCTACTCAAAACATCAATTGCATATTCCAAAAAGCAGCATCGAAAGCAAATTTGAGCAAACCAAAGAAATGCTACACCAGAAACAAAAAACAAAATGTTTCTGAAAAATGGTTTGATAACGAATGTAAAACAATTAGAAAACACCTAAGACAAATGTCAAATGAAAAACATAAGCAGCAAAACAACCCAGAGCTACGCTATGAATACTGTGAAACTCTGAAACTGTCACGACTTCCGCCGAAGTCGGTCCCTCTGCTTGTTCGGGCGGCGTTCAGCGGGCAACGTCGCCGGCTTTCTAGCCATCGCCGATCCACTTTTTATTTTCTATTTGTTTTGTCTTTGTTTTCTACACACCTGGATTCAATTCCCCAATTACATGTTCATTATTTAACCCTCTGTTTCCCCCATGTTTGTGTGCGTGTATATATTCATTGGTCAGTTTGTGAATTAACGGCTGGTTGTTTGTTTGCCGGGTTCTGTATTTTGTATGCCCGTTCATTTTGTGAGACAGGTAATTTTTCCGCACCATTTGTATCGTTTGTGTACTGGTGCTGTTTTGCATTAAATTACCTTGTCCACACATCTCTGCTCTCCTGCGCCTGACTCACTGAACCAGTTACCCACAGCCTGACAGAAATAGTATAAACATACACGGAAACGCAAGAAATTGAAGTATACCAACAAGACACTTGATTAAATTGAAAACGCAATTGACCAAAATCTGTTCTGGGACATGTGGAACATTTTAAGCACGACAAAGCCACAAGAATTAGCCATACAATATGAAGGAATTTGGAAAACTTATTTTGGATAATCTATACAAAAACATCCCACAAATAGACTTACAACAGAACCAATTTGAAATTCAAGAAAAATTTTACATCCTTGAATTAAGAACAACCAAAATCCATTAGATTACCCAGGCTTGTGGTCTAGATAATATCAGAAATTAAATGCTGAAAAACAGCACACCAGAGTTGCAAAATGCTGTGCTTAAATTGTTCAACATGGTTTTAACTTCTGGCTGCTTCCCTGATGTCTGGAACCAGGGGCACATCTCCCCTATCCACAAAAGTGGAGACAAATCAGACCCCAATAATTACAGGGGAATTTGAGTAAATAGCAGCCTGGGAAAGGTTTTCTGTAGCATTTTGAATTCAAGAATTCAAACCTTTCTTCAAGAAAGAAATGTAATAAGTAAATGTCAAATTGGCTTTTTCCCCAACCATCGCACTGCTGACCATATATACACCTTACACACACTAATTAAGAAACACGTCCACTAAAAAAAAGAGGGCAAAATCTTTGCTTGCTTTCCTGACTTTAAAAAAAGCATTTGATTCTATTTGGCATGAAGGGCTATTCTACAAAATTCTCCAAGGTGGGCTTGGTGGTAAGATGTAGGACTTAATAAAATGTATGTACACAGAAAAAAGGTGTGCAATAAAAATAAAAAACCAAAGAACAGAATTCCTTTCACAACGTCGAGGTGTGAGACAAGGCTGCAGTTTGAGTCCAAATCTTTTCAACATTTATATCAATGAATTAGCAGACATGTTGGACCATTCTCCAGCCCCAGGACTCACACTATTTGACACAGAGGTAAAATACCTGCTATATGCTGATGACTTGGTACTTCTATCACCAACCAAAGAAGGTCTTCAACAGAACCTTAATATTCTAGAGCAATATTGCCATAATTGGGCCCTGTCAGTAAATTTCAAAAAAATGAAAATCATGATTTCCCCCCAAAAAAACAGATGTCAGAAACACAAATATAAATTCACCCTGAACAACACCAAGAGAGAGAGACAGAGAGAGAGACACAGAGAGAGAGAGAGATAGTGTTTTAAGAAGTAATATGAGGGATAGAAGGTGAAATACCACAGTGTTCCATCACAACAGCAAGATTTGTGACCTGTTTCCACAAGAAAAGGGCAACCAGTGAAGAATGAACACCATTGTAAATACAACCCATATTTATGTTTATTTATATTCTGTTTTGTACTTCAACTATTTGCACTGTATTTAGACATAACATAACATTTGAAATTAGTGTAGTGTTTACTGTTCATTTCTGATTGTTCATTTCACTTTTGTTTATTATCTATTTCAATTGCTTTAGCAATGTTAACATATGTTCCCCCATTCCCATAAAGCCATTTGAGTTTAATTTAATTGAGACAGAGAGGCCAACACAGGAAGACATGAGAAAGCCCAATTGCAGTCCATCACTAATGAAGGGACAGGGACAGAGAAAGGAAGTGTGTTCTGGTAGGGAGGGTGCAGAGGGCAGCAGACAGACACACACATCCAGACAGACAGACAGACAGACAGACAGACAGACAGACAGACAAAGTGGGATGTGTGGTCCTGGACATGCACCCTGCTGTGCCCGTTTCACACCCTCTCCACCTCCCTTTACCCATGACACTCCTTCCCTTTCTGTCCTCCTCTCTCCAGTCTCCCTCTCTTTGTCCTCCTCTCTCTTCTCTTCACATTTCCCTCTCCCTGTCCTCCTTTCTCTTCTCTCCCTCTCTCTGTCCTCCCCAAACTTCTCTTCACATCTCTGTCCTCCTCTCGATTCTCTTCACATCTCCCTCTCTCTTCTCTCCATCTCTCCCTGTCTCTGTCCTCCTCTCTCTTCTCTTCACCTCTCTGTCCTACTCTCTCTTCTCTTCACATCTCCCAATCTCTGTCCTCCTCTCTCTTCTCTCCACCTCTTCCTCTCTCTGTCCTCCCCTCTCTTCTCTTCACCTCGCTGTTCTCCTCTCTCTTCTCTCCACCTCTCCCTCTCTCTGTCCTCCCCCTCTCTTTTCACCTCTCTGTCCTCCCCTCTCTTCTCTTCACCTCGCTGTCCTCCTCTCTCTTCTCTCCACCTCTCTGGCTCTCTGTCCTCCCCCTCTTCACTTCACCTCTCTGTCCTCCTCTCTCTTCTCTTCACCTCTCTTTTCTCCTCTCTCTTCTCTTCACCTCTCCCTCTCTCTGTCCACTAACTTATTCTACCATTCAATTCTAACGGTTTGTCTCATTACATTTTCCTGTCTCTCCCAACATTTGGTGATTAAAGCTTAATTCTTCTGTCTTAATCTCCCTATTTCGCCCTCTCCTTCTCCAATTCCTCTTCTCTCCCACTCAATCCATCTCTCCTCTCTCTTCCTCTATATCCTTTTCCTCCAACTCTCTCCCTCCCTCACACATCCCCTCCTAATTTGCCTACATAATCATATGCGTGGGAGGGGAGGAGGAGGGGTGTGCTGGACCAACATTTGCCCACGCTCTGCTGCAATCGATGAGTGGTCTTAAGTTTATCTGATTTTTATCACTGGGACGACAGGGGGGCAGGTCGATGGGCTATGCCCGCGTCAGGTTTGCCTTTTTAGGGACGCCGGCGAGCAAGCTCCCCCTGGGATCTCCATGTTCTCTTGTCACCCTCTGACTGGCACAAGTCTGTTCCTCTAAATGACAAAGTCTACGAAGACGTATATATAGGTGCTTTACCGCGGTGACAAGGCCTGGCTGTTGTATTTATTAACTGTCTTTTGGCCGTGTCACTTTGCCGATGATCGGCCACAAATTTATGCGGGCGAATCTCCACAGAGCAAAAATGAAAGCTAATAGAGTAATTTGCAGCTAATTCATGGCTGGGATACCTGGGATGAACTGGCTTACTTTGTAAAGCCCTCCCTCGACAATACCTCTCTCTCTCTCTCTCTCTCTCTCTCTCTCTCTCTCTCTCTCTCTCTCTCTCTCTCTCTCTCTCTCTCTCTCTCTCTCTCTCTCTCTCACCCTCTCTCTTTCTCGTCTGTCTCTCTCTAAACAGGGTCTGTGTATTGGTACACCCTCATGAGCACATACCTTATTTAAATAAGTATTCAGTCCCTTTGCTATGAGACTCGAAATTGAGCTCAGGTGCATCCTGTTTCCATTGATCATCCTTGCGATGTTTCTACAACCTGTGGTAAATTCAATTGATTGGACATGATTTGGAAAGGCACACACCTGTCTATATAAGGTTCCACAGTTGACAATGCATGTCAGAGCAAAAACCAAGCCATGAGGTTGAAGGAATTGTCTGTAGAGCTCTGAGACAGGATTGTGTCAAGGCACAGATCTGGGGAAGGGTAACAAAAAATGTCTGCAGCATTGAAGGTCCCCAAGAACACAGTGGCCTCCATCATTCTTAAATGGAAGAAGTTTGGAACCACAGAGACTCTTCCAAACTGAGCCATTGGGGGAGAAGGGCCTTGGTCAGGGAGGTGACCAAGAATCCGATGGTCACTCTAACAGAGCTCCAGAGTTCCTCTGTGGAGATGGGAGAACCATGCAGAAGGACAACCATCTCCGCAGTACTCCACCAATCAGGCCTTAATGGTAGAGCAGCCAGAAGGAAGCCACTCCTCTGTAAAAGACACATGCCAGCCCGCTTGAATCTTTGCCAAAAGGCACCTAAAGGACTTTCAGACCATTAGAAACAAGATTCTCTGGTCTGATGAAAACAAAATTGAACTCTTTGATCTGCTGTGGGGATGTTTTTCAGCGGCAGGGACAGGAAGACTAGTCAGGATCGAGGGATAGATGAACTGAGCAAAGTACAGAGAGATCCTTGATGAAAACCTGCTCAGGAGCGCTCAGGACTCAGACTGGGGCGAAGGGTCACCTTCCAACAAGACAACAACCATAATCACATAGTCTACTTCTTAAAAACCTGTTTTGCCTTGTCATTATGTGGTATTGTGTGTTGATGGATGAGGGGAAAAAAACAATTTAATCAATTTTAGAATTAGGCTGTAACGTAACAAAATATGAAAAAAGTCAAAGGGTCTGAATCGTTTACGAATTCACTGTATATAGAGAGAGTGTGTGTGTCTGTACGTACGTGTGTTCATTCAGGCAGTGTTACTGATGCATTATTGTCTGAGTGGACGTCTGATAATTGTGACATTAACTGTTTATGAGCATTGATCAGAGAGCGGAGCCCAAAGAGTCCACACTCTGCCCTCTGCTTAACCACAATCATCTCCAATTGGGAGTCACACACACACAAACACACACACACGCATGTACGCACACTTGCTGCTCGAAACGACTACACTAAATTGCCTGTTCATAAATCAATGGTAAAAACAACTACATTTACAAGCAATGAAAAATGACCAAAGAACTGGTTTTCTATTTAACCACATGAGTTAGGTGCAGAGACACACAGACAGAGACACATCCTGCCAATGTGGGAGGAAGATCCAAGATTCCTGCTCGTTTTCCCTGGAAACATCCCACACAATATCACATCAGGAATCCCAGATTCTGTTTTAGGAATAATGGGAAGTACAAACGGGAATAAGAACGCTGAAAGGGCCTGTATCAATATAACCTTTTCTGTATACATTACTCGTTGAAACTGTGGTTTGTGTGTGAGTGTGTGTATGTGTGTGTGTGTTAGTGTGTGTGTATGAGTGTGTGTGTGTATGTGTGTGTGTGCTAGTGCGCGTGTGTGTTTCTTGTGCGTGTGCGTTTGTGGGCGTGTGTGTGCGTGTTTAATATCATCAGCTCTATGCTTCCTTGACTTGAGTCTGCCAACATGACAAGCTGGACAGACAGTTCACAAAAACAGCCTGGCATGGATCCGTGCAACCAAACTTCCTCAAACTTCCAAGACGGGTGAGATTAAAAAATTAATAATTAAACTGATTCAATTAGTGAATTAATTATTTAATTAATCATGTGCTCACATATTTATTTCGCCCCCATTTGTCACGCGGCTCAATGACTTCATTGCGGATCCATGTGGAGCCGTCCCTGTCGACAGTCACACTGTCATCATCAAGATTAATCAAGATGTTTCCTGCATGCCCAATCACCAGGCTCGGAGCCATCACTATGGTAACCAGTGAGGACCTCCGGGCTGCGGGTGTGTGTTAACTTTATTGAATCGTCTGTCATTGGCTTTTATTCTGTGGTTTTCAATATTGATAAACACACTGATCTCTCTTCTTCTTTGGTCTCTGTTAATGAACAAACCAGACTTCCTTTAGTCTTCCTCTGAAGCCTGATAGTTTGAGTAAATTACCTTCTTCCGTGGTTTAGAAGGGAGTAGCCACCCTACCCTGATGTTTCCCATATTGCCCAACTCATAACCGATGTGGTCTATGAGAACGCTTTGGGGCCCTGAAACAGCTGCGTTTGTGCGAACGAGCAAGAGAGAGAGAGAGAAGGGGATAGAGAGAGAGAGAGGGGGAGAGAGAGAGCCATAGGGGGAGAGAGAGAGAGAGACACAGAGAGAGAGAGATCCTCCCTGGTTAGATCTGATGTCTGGTTTATTTATTTGATTAATTTGCAGAGAGGCAGCGTGGTGTAACCTTGTTCTGTCACACTCTTCCTTCATGGCAGCGGTTTATTTTAGCAGGGTGGGACGTGGCCCCATAATGTCACTGTAATACTGGGTCACCGCTTTTTGGAATGGAGGAATGGGACTGGAGGGAGCAGAGAACGAGGGAGTATAAAACAACACCTGGATTCATGGTGGGTGGTTGTGCCGGAGAGATCCACATGTAGAGCCAACAGGAACTGTCAGAGAAGATGCTCTCTGAAAAATAAGCACACACACACACACACACACACACAGCACAGCGGAGCAGCACAAGGCCAGAGAGAAGGTAAGTGGTTAAGTGCCTTGCTCAAGGGCACAACGGCAGTAGCTGGCAGATATCCAACATGGCTTTCAGTCTCACTTTTAGACAAAATTAGACTTTCATCTACGTTCTTCAAACATACAATTTGTTGCTCCTGCTGCTCTGTATAGTTCCATTTATCCAAACATCCAATTTTCAAAGTTAAGGGTTAAGTTTAGCTACTCATTCCGATTGGTTAAGGTATGGTTTAAGGTTTGGGATAGGGTTAAAACCAACAATAAATACCCAGTGTCCACCACTGGGATCAAACACGCAATGTTCTGATCCAGAGTCATGGGATTATTTCCATCCACCACCCCTGTCCACTACAGCCTAGCAAAACCCAAGTATACAGTACTTGATGGTAATTGTGCTCACTGTTGCCTTTAGAGGTCGGTTTTGAAGGCATTTCCCGACGTCCTCAGGACATGGATAGATGTCCAATTTTGACGTAAATCTTGAACGACCTGGCTGAGATATCAATGCAAGCAAACCCAGGCTCACTCTCGCCTCCACATACTCCCTGTCAGACCTGGGATTCGACAAGCAACACTCCCTGATTTACTCAACTCGAAGCTACCGCGGTCAGTAAACACCAAACACATGAGTGTTTGTAACCATGACAACCAACACAATGATGGAAAGGGAACAGAGAGAGAAGAGAGACCTTGCATCTCAAATCAAATCAAATGTATTTATAAAGCCCTTCTTACATCAGCTGATGTCACAGAGTGCTGTACAGAAACCCAGCCTAAAACCCCAAACAGCAAGCAATGCAGGTGTAAAAGCACGGTGGTTAGGAAAAACTCCCTAGAAAGGCCAGAACCTAGGAAGAAACCTAGAGAGGAACCAGGCTGTGAGGGGTGGCCAGTCCTCTTCTGGCTGTGCCGGGTGCAGATTATAACAGAACATGGACAAGATTTTAAAATATTCATAAAACAGGCAGAACAGTTGAAACTGGAGAAGTAGCACGGCCAGGTGGACTGGGGACATCAAGGAGTCATCAGGCCAGGTAGGCCTTGAGGAATGGTCCTAATGCTCAGGTCCTCCGAGAGAGAGAGAGAGAGAGAGAGAGAGAGAGAGCGAGAGAGAGAGAGAGAGAGAAAGAAAGAAAGAAAGAGAGAAAAAGAGAGATAATTAGAGAGAGCATACTTAAATTCACACAGGACACCGGATAAGAGAGGAGAAATACTCCAGATATAACAGACGGACCCTAGCCCCCCGACACATAAACTACTGCAGCATAAATACAGGAGGCTGAGACAGGAGGGGTCTGCGACTTCCTGTTGCCTGGTTGTCACTGGCCAACTCAGCGGTGCAGAGACACCAAACTAGTGAAATTACCGGCCATGACACGATTCCGTCTCGCGCTGACAACTCTGTCAGGAATGGGATTTAATCTCTTAATAACGAAGAGAGCCTAAGAGTTTGTCCTCTTTTTTTCTCTCCATCGCGTTCCAATCGCATCTGCTTATGTCTACAAATCAAAGCCGTCTTCTCTCTCTCTCTCTCTCTCTCTCTCTCTTTCTCTGTCTCTCAGATAGATTTAGCTCTGTCTGTGATAAACCCTGTGTAGATCATGATGAATCAGGCCAGAGTAACACAGTCTCCCGTTGTCACAGGAAATGAACTGGAATCAGATGCTGCAGCTATGAAGAGGGCTGAATTATAGAGACATGAAGGAGAGAGAGAATAGAGAGAGAGAGAGAGAGAGAGAGAGAGAGAGAGAGAGAGAGAGAGAGAGAGAGAGAGAAAGGGGAGATAAAAACAGCTTTATAATATGTCCTTGAACCCTTGGAGGACACCCATGTTGAGATGCATTCAATGAGTTTACGTTATAGACACTCACTGTAGGTTCCTTTCTGACCATGTGTAACTGGCTCTGTTTGATCACGGGTTGTCTCCAAGTCTGACTGTGTTAGCTTGCTGAGCTAAAGTCTAGGTATAACCTAGGGGGAGCCAATGCAAGTCTTCAGTTCTCAGACACGTGAATGCGTGTTTGTGTACGTGAATATGTGTTTGTGTACGTGAATGTGTGTTTGTGTACGTGAATGCGTGTTTGTGTACGTGAATGTGTGTTTGTGTAGGTGAATGCGTTTGTGTACGTAAATGCGTGTTTGTGTACGTGAATGTGTGTTTAGGCCAAGACTAGGCTTAACCTGGTTGGCTGAAAGAAATATGTTTGTACCGTTGTACCATATGTATAGTGTCTCCCCTCCCTCCAGGGTACGGCGACATGGGTGACATGACAACCGGGACATTAACTAGTTGTCTGGACAACCTTGTAACCGTATTGTTGCACGTGTTCTGTGTTCTGGGGTTGGAATGCTTTGGTGTTTGAGGCCCTAGCATTAGGTAATTAGCTAAATCAGCAGCAACTGGGTTTAATTAGAGCAACTCACAGACACAGACACCGTCCATGGAGCTTGTTAATTACCCCCCACATACACACATTCGTTACGGACCAGGCCCTGGGCTCTAATTAGCTGGCTGTGTGTGTGTGTGTGTGTGTGGCGTGTTGGGGCTGGGGGGTGTTTTTGTGTGTGTCTGGAGTTGAGGGTGGCAAGTATCTACATACTACACCCTTTTCAATAGAAATTTCAAGTTTGTATGATATCCCGGTGTTCATAGGATGTTTTGGGTTTATCAGGGCCGCAGTTGGTGAAGAGAGTCAGGCAGAATGAGGGAGCGTGACAAAGGCAGTTTTTCAGAGAGAGGGAGAGAGTTGGCAGTGTGTTAGTCTATGGCAGTTTGTTAGTGTTTCTTGTCTCGCTGTGTCAGACAGTACAGACATGTCGTCACGTTCCCCAAATGTGGACAAACAGCTGTAATCAAATCAAATCAAACTATATTTTTTTGATCCAAGACTTGGTGCTCCGGTACCGCATGCCGTGCGAGTCTCTGACAATTTTTGTGGCTTTCCTCTGACACCGCCCAATATATAAGTCCTAGATGGCAGGAAACTTGGCCCCAGTGATGTACTGGACCGTACGCACAACCCACTGTAGCGCCTTACAGTCAGATGCCGAGCAGTTGTCATACCAGGCGGTGATGCAACCGGTCAGGATGCTCTCGATGGTGCAGCTGTAAAACTTTTTGAGGATCTGAGGACCCATGCCAAATCTTTTCTGTATCCTGAGGGGGAAAAGGTGTTGTCATGCCCTCTTAACGACTGTCTTGGTCTGTTTTGACCATGATAGTACGTTGGATGATGTGGACTCCAAGGAACTTGAAACTCTCGACCCTGCTCCTCTTCAACCCCGTCGATGTTAATGGGGGCCTGTTCTGCCCGCCTTTTCCTGTAGTCCACGATCAGCTCTTTTGTCTTACTCACATTGAGGGAGAGGTTGTTGTCCTGGCACCACACTGCCAGTTCTCTGACCTCCTCCCTATAGGCTGTCTCATCGTTGTTGGTGATCAGGCATACCACCGCTGTTGTGTTGTCAGCAAACTTAATGATGGTGTTGGAGTCGTGTTTGGCCACGCAGTCGTGGGTGAACAGGGAGTACAGGAGGGGACTAAATACCACCCCTGAGGGGCCCCAGTGTTGAGGATCAGCGTGGCAGACGTGTTGTTGCCTACCCTTACCACCTGGGGGCGGCTTGTCAGGAAGTCCAGGATCCTGTTGATGTGAGCCATGACCAGCCTTTCAAAGCACTTCATGGCTACCGACTTGAGTGCTTTAGGGCGATAATCATTTAGGCAGGTTACCTTCGATACCTTGGGCACAGGGACTATGGTGTTCTGCTTGAAACATGTAGCTATTACAGACTCGGTGAGGGAGAGGTTGAAAATGTCAGTGAAGACACTTGCCAGTTGGTCCGTGCATTCTTTGAGTACACGTCCTGGTAATCCGTCTGACCCCGCGACTTGTGATTGCTGCCTTATTTAAATGACACACATGTTGTTTGTGCATATTGATTTTATAATGTCTCCCCCAACACCACTTTCCATCTATTTGTATAGCAGACCCTCATGCCAGATTGAGTCAAAGGCTTTTTTTAAATCAGCAAAGCATGAGAAGACTGCCTTTGTTTTGGTTTGTTTGATTGTAAATTAGGCTGTACAGGGTGAGTACGTGGTCTGTCGTACAATCATTTGGTAAAAAGCCAATTTCACATTTTCTCAGTACATTATTTTCTCAGAGGAAATATAAGAGTCTGCTGTTAATGATAATGCATAGGATTTTCCCAAGGTTGCTGTTGACACATATCCCACGGTAGTTATTGGGGTAAAATCTATCTCCACTTTTGTGGATTGGGGTGATCAGTCCTTCGTTCCAGATATTGGGGAAGATGCCATACATCTTCATTTTGGAAAGATACAGTGCATTCGGAAAGTATTCAGACTCCTTGAGTTTTGTGATTTTTAAGTTTTTTGTTTTTAATACATTTGCAATAATTAAAAAAAAACTATTATACTTTGTCATTATGGGGTATTGTGTGTAGATTGATGAGGGGGAAAAACTATTGAATCCATTTTAGAATAAGGCTGTAACGTAACAAAATGTGGAAAAAGTCAAGGGGTCTGAATATATTCCAAATGCACTTTAACTCTTTGTGTTGTTGTTTGTTTACTGTGTTCCAATTTTCCCATAAGTGGTTAGATTCTATACATTCTTCAATTACATTGAGCTAATTTGTGACGTGTTGTTCCTTCTTCCGTAGTGTATTTCCGTATTATTTTAGTGATTCACTATAGTGAAACCGTAGGTCTCTTTGTTTTTGGCTTGATCAATTTCTTTCTTAGGTTTTTGCATTCTTCATCAAACCATTTGTCATTGTTTTACATTTTCTAAGGTTGTCTGCAAAAATACTGTTTAGGCTTTCTACTGGTTAGTTTACACCCTCACTATTACAGTGAAATGTTTTGTCCAGGACGTTGTCTCAAAGGGATTGAATTTATTGTTTTCTAATTGTTTTTCCATCTATAGCATTTTGTAATATTGTGCAGTTCCTTTGGCTTTGATGCCTCATGACTGAGTATTGCTCTGTTCAAGTAGACTGTGCTTTTGCTGTGATCTGATTGGGGTGTTTTGGGGGTGACTGTGAAGGCTCTGAGAGACTCTGGGTTGAGGTCAGTGATAAAGTATTCTACAATACTACTGCCAAGGGATGAGCTGTAGGTGTAACTACCATAGGAGTCTCCTCGAAGACTACCATTGACTATGTACAGACCCAGCGTGCGACAGAGCTGCAGGAGTTGTGACCCGTTTTTGTTGGTTGTTTTGTCATAGTTGTGTCCAGGGGGGCATATGTGGGATATGTGGGAGGGAATGCTGTCATCTCCAGGTAGGTGTTTGTCCCCCTGTGTGCTGAGAGTTTCAGGTTCTTGTCCAGTTCTGGCATTTAGGTCACCACAGACTAGTACATGTTCCTGGGCCTGGAAATGGTTGATCTCCCCCTATAGGATGGAGAAGCTGTCATCGTTCAAATATGGGGATTCTATTGGGTGGATATAAGTAGCACACATGAGGACATTTTTCTCTGTTGAGATGATTTCCTTATTAATTTCTAGCCAGATGTAAAATGTTCCTGTTTTGACTAATTTAATAGAGTGGGTTAGGTCTGCTCTATACCAAATTAGCATACCCCCATAGTCTCTTGTCTGTTTCACACCTGGTAGTTTGGTAGATGGGACTACCAGCTCTCTGTAATCTAGATGGCAATCAGTGGGTCCGTCTCCTCTATACTATGTTTCTTGTAGGATGACAATGTCTGTACTCAGACCTTGTATATTCCAGGATGAGATAGTAAAAGCTTTGTGTTCCATAGTGTCTAGTGTTGTCCATAGTGTCTAGTGCAGTTTAGGCCCAGACCATCACAGTAGGTGTGAGCAGAGCATCTCTCTCTCTCTCTCTCTCTCTCTCTCTCTCTCTCTCTCTCTCTCTCTCTCTCTTTCTCTCTTCTTATCAGCTCCTAGCCAGATGAGGATGATGATGTTATGGAAATGAGGAAGAGTGATTTCAGCAGAGTGATTTCAGTGTAGAATGTCACAACAGAGTAGATTCAGATCTGCCATAAAAAGCAGCTGCTGATAGACTGCTGTACTAATGTCTAACTGTAGTCTAAACTACATACAGATC
>QNTS01007618.1:8773-31088 GCA_003317085.1 Hucho hucho
GTACTACTGGCGACCATGTCAGCATGCATGCGCCCGGCCCGCCACAGGAGTCGCTAGTGCGATGGGACACGGACATCCCGGCCGGCCAAACCCTCCCCTAACCCGGACGACGCTGGGCCAATTGTGCACTGCCTCTTGGGTCTCCATCTCGGCTGCGACAGCCCGGGATTGAACCTGGGTCTGTAGTGACGCCTCAAGCACTGCAACGCAGTGCCTTAGACACCTGCACCACTCGGGAGGCCCGGGTTAAGGTAAATGTACTGAAAACCTTAATGAATAAAAACTCCACGAGATCGGTTGGCCAGCAAGTGGGAGGGTTTTCAGCAGTTGAATTACATTTATTCAGCTCGCAAGGGAACCATGCCTGCAAAGGATGTTACACAACTTCAGAAATCTGAATACCAATTGCTGAGAATCGTAATTGGGCCCCAAGGGCCCAGGTCAAAGGTTATGCACTATATGGGGAATAGTAGGGTGTCCAATTAAAAATATTTTTTTTACCAGTGGGTAAAATAATATGTTAATTGTGCAGATAACCCTCTAAGAAAACCAATGGTCCAAAGACGTGGATGTCGATTAAGGCACCTCTCTGATTCAGAGGGGTTGGGTTAATTGCAGAAGACACATTTCAGTTGAAGGCATTCAGTTGGAGAACTGACTAGATATCCCCACTTTCCCTTTCATGTCGCTATCATAATCCGTTCAAAAGTTTAGTGTCGTTTTCAACCTTGTAGGATGGCCAGAATCAGGGTGACTAAATCAATGGAGGCCAGAGGAGAAAAGTGGTCATAAATCAGGAAAATAGCATTGAGTCAGCTAGGCTGGATGCTAACTGACAGGCTTACCGCTGAACTCATGTTCTTCTCCAATCCGGAAGATATAAAACAATAGAGGTAAGATAGATCTTGATTTTGAGTCATGACATGTAGTATTTTCGTATTTGAGTATACTCCTAATGCGAAATTCATGTTCCTTTTCAAATATTTTTCACAAAAAAAAGTGTATCTCTGTATATTAAGTTTGTGCCATGTTCATTTGGCTTTTTGCGACCAGTGGAAACAACTTTGCAGACAACAACCACAACATGTCAACAGAGCTTGGTGCTTATTAGGTTATAGAGACATAGAGAAGGCTGGTGGCTTATTGAAGTCAAATGAAATGACAGTGTGTCGGTAAAATGTTATTTAATTCAAAACAACATTTGTAAAGAACAACAGATGAGCAGCAGGTGGTTCTAATCAGGGTTGTCACTCATCTGCCAATCAGGGACGCGGCCCCTCTGGACCTGTATACAAATGACTCAGAAATAGACGGTGTGGACCCATTCCACCTCTTTGTATCTCTGAATTCATAGGTTTTGTGCACCAGCCAAGCTTCTGAGAGCGCCGTGGTTCCCTTCTGATTGTACATTAAAATGGACCCTGACAGAACACCATGCAGCATCAGTTTAACCCTGATTAACAAATAAACACAGGACAGTACAAACTCAGGACTTCTGGGCTTTGTCCCAAATGACCCCCTATTCCCTTTACAGTGCACAAATTTTGACCCAGGCTCTATGGGGGAACCTTCTGGTCTAAAGTAGTGCACTACATAGGGAATAGGTTGCCATTTGGGATGCATTTATGGTAAATGAAAGGTTAATACAGATAAATTGATGAAATCATAATCATTACTTAACAAGGGGACACGATGGGGGCCATTAAGGATGTCCAGAAACCTTCTAAGGAATTCATAGCTACAATATAATAGACTGTGGTTTGGGGGTTGGACGTCTTACGTCTCAGTCTATTCCAAACTCCTGGGCTTGTTCTGTGTGAGTACTGTACAACCAATAACAAGAGGGCAATAACAATAGCCAAAGAACATCCCCCCCCAGTCCTGATAATTGGTCTGTAAGTAGCTGTAGAGGAGACGTAGAGGGGGTGAATGGAAAGAGGCTAGGGTGTTAGCGTGTTAGGGTGTTATCTGGATGGTAACACAGCTCAGATTATAGCAGGGAGTCCTGCAGGGGCCTGGGAGACTAATAGCACAGTACAGAGACAACAGACAGATTAGTGTGTGTGTGTGGGTGTGCGTGTGGGTGTGTGTGTGTCTGGGTGCATGTGCGCGTGTATGTGAAGAGAGCGTGTTTGTGTCCTTGTGTGCCTCGTCCTCTCTGCCAATAACAACTTTATCTATCTCCTCCACCCGCCTTGGGTTGCTGGGCCTGGCCATGCTGCTAGTTTTATAACTGCTGGAAATGAAAAACCTTGTTGTTTTCTGCTCCAAACGGGGGTTGTTGACGCTGAGTGAATGACTGGAGGTCCTTATTCAGGAGAAATCCTGTCTGCGTCCTAAACGGCACCTTGTTCCCTATACAGTGCACTACTTCTGACCAGATACAGTCTGTATAATTCTCAAAAACGGATAAAGAAAACGTATAATTATTTAATTGAGAGTGTCTGTAGATTAATCTTCCCACGATTGTCTACCAGGGTTTAATACAGAGGACGATGATTTGAACGCTGTCCTTCTGTCCTCGTCCTTGATTAAAAAAAATGATGAGTGCCAGCCAGTCATATTCAATCAAGCAGGAAGTAGACAAAGCGTTTGTGATTCTGGCAGGAAATATCTGATAACATGACTCTGTTATATTCTGAATACACTACCTCTATCTTTTATTCCCGTGTCAGCACTTTATGATGTCACATCCATCTATACCATCTAGACACTGCATTTCTGTGTAGAAATACATTAGATAAGGTCTTTAAATAGAAATGAACATTGACTAAGAGTATTTTTCTACACAAACACACACAATGTGGGGGTGGCCTAAACACCTCCTATAAGGCTATGGAGGAAAGACGTTCACGCTATAGGGAATAGGAAGTCATTTGGAACACATCCTTGGGTATGTCAGCTGCTTAAATGTCTCTGTTGTCCAGGAAAGTGATCATATAGAGAGATTATAGTGACCATTTTTAGGCTTCTCTGTTCTTTATAGTGACCATTTCTAGGCTTCTCTGTTCTTTACAGTAGCCATAGAGAGATTATAGTGACCATTTATAGCATCTGTTTTTTACAGTAGTCTATGTATGTTCTCCTGGTGTGGGCCGTGGAAACCAATCTGTCCTTCAAAAACCAATACGACACTCTTTCTATCTTTCTTGGATTGAGCACTCTATTTCTCTGTCTGCCTGTCTCTCTGTCTCTCTATTTCTCTGTCGCTGTCTGTCTATATGTCTCTGTCTCTCTCTCTCACACCTGAGGTGATGTATGCAGATAGCACAATTCTGCGTTGCAGTGCTGTTTGCTAGTCAAAACATTGCTTTCTCTCCTTCCCTTAAAATAAGCCAATGCTCTTGACATTGCTTTGCCTCAGGGACCACCAGACATTAAATCAAATAAAAGCTCATTGTTTATCATTACCGTTCTGTTCTTCAATAGTGTGTTTATTATGTATAACAAGCCTTTTTCCCTTTCTTAAACCAAATTCTCCTCCTCTGTTTTGTCCTTCTGTTTAACTCTCTCTGTCTGTAAGATGTGCAGACAAAGGTTCTGTTCCGAATGGAACCCTCATCCCTTTATAGTGCACAACTTTTGACCAGGGCCCATAGGGTAGTGCACTACTTTTGACTAGGGCCCATAGGGGATGCCATTTGGGACACAGGAAAACAGCACCTGAATAGTACTATAATTACCATAGTCATATAGAACTAACTGTAAGTCACTCTGGCAAAGACTCTCTAAATGACTGAAATATAATTTCAACCGAAAGAGGAAAAAAATGAACTCCACTTCTGTTAGTGCAGTTGATCGTCGTACATGTCAAAGGGCTGAGGAGTTACCAACCATGCCTCAATATTCTCTCAACATCCAGTCCAACCTAGGTTTGACATTTTCTTTGCTAAAATAACGTTTCAATTTAATCGCTAGCACAGTGCTTACCCACTCTAGCCCCTCTAACACGGAGATATCAAAGCGGAACCTATTGGACATGCCTGGAACTTTCTCCCCATTTACCGTTTCCATAGAAACAATAGCAAACAGCCAGTCACTGGTGGTTGCTCCCTAATTTCACAGGATCCAGGAAGAGGTGGATTCTGCAGTGCGTATAATTAAAACATGTTGTTATTCCTCTGTAGGTAGATATCTGCCAACCAGGCATTAGAGGGGAAGAGGAGTCACACAATGCTTGTTACCGGCACACACATGTCCGCATGCACACACACACACACACACACACACACACCTCCACATGCACACACACACACACACGCACACACACACACACCTCAGCATGCACACACACACACACACACGCACACATTGCACATAATTAGATCTTTACAATGCTGCATGGTTTTGAACATGTTTTCTAACCTATAACACCTTTTCTCTTCATGAACTGTGGTGTTACTGCATATAACCACCCTTCTCTAATGTTACAATTGTAAAGCGACTTTGGGTCATTGAAGAGCACTATATAAGTCCCATGTATTATTATTATTACTATCCGTATATACCACCCCCCTGAGAGCTAACCAGGGTTTTCACTACCATTAAACCAACTTCAATTTCCTTCAAATATGATGTTGCCATTCCTTCATCTCAGAGTTGCTAGCTAAATGACCTGAGGTGCAGACAGACAGACATACTATATGGAATGATGGATGTTGCCAATCCATTATTTCTTGAAGCTCTTTGATGTTTCCATTATATGGAGGAAGAAGAAGAAGAAGATTTGTGGATTTCAATTACATCACAATCTTCACAGTGTTCCCAGAAGGCACTATATTAATTTACAGGGTTAAGTCTATTTGAAATTCTCAGCTGCCATAAATGATTGGAAGGTTGTGCGTTGGTATGACACTGTTGCTGGTGGGGCTCTCTGAGTGGTTGCTTGTCAATGGTGGTGTTTCTATCAATTAATGACTTCAAATGCAAATTATTTTACTGCAGAATTAATTAATTACCTGTATGGGCTATCACTTCCTAACCTCCTGTCAAATGTATGACCATATTAGAGACACATATTTCCCTGAGATTACACAGACCCACAAAGAATTTGAAAACAAATTCAATTTTGATAAACTCCCATATCCATTGGGTGAAATACCACAGTGTGCAATCACAGCAGCAAGATGTGTGACCTTTTGCCATAAGAAAAGGGCAACCAGTGAAGAACAAACACCATTGTAAATACAACCCATATTAATGTTTATTTATTTTCCCTTTTATACTTTAACTATTTGCACATCGTTACAATACTGTATATATACATAATGACATTTGACATGTCTTTATTATTTTGTGAGTGTAATGTTTACTGTTCATTTGTATTGTTTATTTCACTTTTGTTTATTATCTACTTCACTTGCTTTGGCAATGTAAACATGTGTTTCCCATGCCAATAAAGTCCTTAAATTGAATTGAAATTGAATTGAGAGAGGGAGACTCAGGTGTCATAATATTTTGTCTGAATGATCTTCTATTCAGTAGGTCATCTCGTTTAACTCAGAACAAAAATCTTGTGTAATTGGTCAGACGCTCCATTAGGTTCTGGGTTCATACATGTTAAGAGAAGAGAGAGAACAAGGATCGGAACCCCCCCGCCTATGGGCCAAATTTCCCCTCCCCTTCCCAAATGTGAAAAATGGTAAAAACTGAGAAATGGTGATTTGTCCAAAGCACCGGAACTAATAATGCTCATTGTTTCCTGCATCCTGTTGTATCATGACAGATCTACACTGCCATTTATGTTTACGTAGTCTGTCCACGGGAGATTATTCAGTAGGTGACACAGATTCAAATTGAATTTACGTTTGTTGACAACATATCTCTCCAAGCTTCAAGTGTGCAGGCAAAATGGGACAATGCATAGGTAGTGTAGTTCCCCAATCCTGTCTCTGTTGGTAGGCTGCCTAGGCTAGCTCTGCTGTGGCTGTTTCAGTAGCATTCCCCACACCAGGGATGAGTCTTAGCAACATGCTCTGTGGCTAATTCAGTTCCTGTTCCCACCAGGGATGAGTCTTAGCAACATGCTCTGTGGCTAATTCAGTTCCTGTTCCCACCAGGGATGAGTCTTAGCAACATGCTCTGTGGCTAATTCAGTTCCTGGTCCCACCATGGATGAGTTTTAGCAACATACATAGTGGCTAATTCAGTTCCTGGTCCCACCTGGGATGGGTCTTAGCAGCATACATAGTGGCTAATTCCTGGTCCCACCAGGGATGAGTTTTAGCAGCATACATAGTGGCTAATTCAGTTCTGGTTCTTAGCAGCATACATAGTGGCTAATTCAGTTCTGGTTCTTAGCAACATACATAGTGGCTAATTCAGTTCTGGTTCTTAGCAGCATACATAGTGGCTAATTCAGTTCTGGTTCTTAGTGGCTAATTCAGTTCTGGTTCTTAGCAACATGCTATGGGAAATGATATAATGCATGGCTGCACTGCCTGAGAAAGTAATGTCGCTCTTCGTTCCTGTGGCTTCTGCAGACTCCGATGAAAAGAGTTTCCCTCTATACCGTGTTGATATTCAGTCTTCTTTAACCAGGGGCCAGGCTCCTGGAGTTGTTTAGTACCCTTAACTTGATATGAAGGTTTGTTTGGAAGATACAGATGTCACTAATATGACTCAGCACAACTCATATGAGGGAATGGAGTGACCTGTAGACATGTCCCTTATGCGTAATTCAGAGTCCACAGACGTGCTAGTCCGTCGCCCCATTGTGACATCATACCAAAGTGGCTCTGATACCACCTTCTGTGTGGAAGCACAGCCCAAACGCGCACCTCCCCAGAATTCCTAACCAATGCAGGTTCATCGTACGCGTCCTCTATTCATTTTAATGTGGTGACAGTTGGAAAAATAGCTTGAGCCGTGCTGAGAATCCCAAAAGTACGAAAGCCAATGGTCCATTATTCTAAAACACTGCTGTGTGGACTCTGATAGGCTCTTTACAGCACAAGAATGAGTCCGTAGGAGAACAAACGTTCTAATGAGCCTCCGACTCACACGCTTTTTGTTGTCACCAATAACTAGGACAGTGGGGGCACACCAGGTATTAGCAGGGCATTGTGCTGTTGATGGATGCTTGGAAACAGAAGACAAAGTGACAACAGGTGTGCATTAGCATTTTCCATGCCCCCTCGTATTCCCTTCTCAATTCTTCAGACAAAATGATAATAACACATGAATGCAATGGAGAACAGTTTATTTAGTTTGAACAATGGATCCAACATAGTTCAACCTCAATATGTTCATGAACAGACCTGTCATTTTGTTTTGAATGATTGTCATTGTATTGTGTCTAGGGGCTTGTCTTTTCTAATCACAAGGTGGTTTTCTAGCACAACGTAGAATATATGCACTACGTTGAAAAGTTTTGTCCATTAAAATAACATCAAATTGATCAGAAATACAGCGTAAACATTGTTAATGTTGTAAATGACTATTGTAGCTGGAAATGGCTGACTTTTTAATTAAATATCTGCATAGGCGCACAGAGGACCATTATCAGCAACCATCACTCCTGTGTTCCAATGGCACGTTCTGTTAGCTAATCCAAGTTTATCATTTTAAAGTCTAATTGATCATTAGAAAACCCTTTAGCTTTTATGCTAGCACAGCTGAAAACTGTTATTCTGTTAAAGAAGCAATAAAACCTTCTTTAGACTAGTTGAGTATCCGGAGCTTCAGCATTTGTGGGTTCGATTACAGGCTCAAAATGGCCAGAAACAAGAACCTTCTTCTGAAACTCGTCAGTCTATTCGTGTTCTGAGAAATTAAGGCTATTCCATGCGAGAAATTCCCAAGAAACTGAAAATCTCGTACAGCACTGTGTACTACCCCCTTCACAGAACAGCGCAAACTGGCTCTAACCAGAATATAAAGAGGAGTGGGAGGCCCCGGTGCACAATTGAGCAAGAGGACAAGTACATTAGTGTCTAGTTTGAGAAACAGACGCCTCACAAGTTCTTAACTGGTAGCTTCATTAAATAGTACCCGCAAAACACCAGTCTCAAAACACCAGAAAAAGGGTCCAGAGGGCGGGCTGCCTTCAGAGAATTCGTAGGCGATCTAATAAACCCCCACTTCCTTCCATTCTGCTAGCAAATGTGCAATCTTTGGAAAATAAAATCTATGATCTACGCGGAAGATTAAACTACCAGCGGGACATTCAAAACTGTAATATCTTATGCTTCACGGAGTTGTGGCTGAATGTCAACATTATCAACATACAGCTGGCTGGTTATACTCTGTATCGGCAGGACAGAACAGCGGCGTCTGGTAAGACAAAGGGTGACGGACTATGTATTTTTGTAAATAACAGCAGGTGCACGATATCTACGGAAGTCTCAAGGTTTTGTTCACCTGAGGTACAGTATCTCATGATAAGCTGTAGACCACACTATCTACCTAGAGTTTTCATCTATATTTTTCATAGCTGTCGACATACCACCACAGACTGAAGCTGGCACTGAGACCGCACTGAATGAGCTGTATTCCACCATAAGCAAACAGGAAAACGCTCACCCAGAGGTGGTGCTCCTAGTAGCCGGGGACTTTAAAGCAGGGAAACTTAAACCGTCTTCCCAAATTTCTATTGGCATGTTAAATGTGCAACCAGAGGGAATTAACTCTGGACCACCTATACTCCACACACAGAGATGCATACAAAGCTCTCCCTCGCTCTCCATTTGGCAAATCTGACCATAATTCTATCATCCTGATTCCTGCTTACAAGCACAAATTAAGGCAGGAAGCACCAGTGTCTAGATCAATAAAAAAGTGGTCAGATGAAGCAGATGCAGAGCTACAGGACTGTTTTGCTAGCACAGACTGGAATATGTTCCTGGATTCCTCCGACGGCATTGAGGAGTACACCACATCAGTCATTGGCTTCATCAATAAGTGCATCGATGATGTCATCCCCACAGTGACCGTACATACATACCACAACCAGAAGCCATGGATTACAGGCAACATCAGCACTGAGCTAAAGGCTAGAGCTGCCACTTTCAAGGAGCGGGACTCTAACCCGGAAGCTTATAAGGAATCCCGCTATGCCCTCCAATGGACCATCAAACCGGTAAGGGAAGACCCCCATGAAATTGACAAAAATGAATGGCAACTTATTGCCATTGGGCGAACCATGAACACAATCGCAAATACCACTCAATTGGACGGCAGTTCATCAAAACCATATGGCAAGCGGAACATGGCAAATGCCAAGTGTCATACCCCAAAAATCCCAAAGATGGCGAGCGCGCTCCACCATAGATTTTCATATGGCAAATGGTCACAAAGTCAAGACCCAAGGGTTCAATTTTGGAGAAAAAAAATCAACATTTTTAAATTTCAAAAAAAGTGCTTTTGGGACCATTTCTTGATAACAATTATACATTTTTTTTGTCAATTATACATATGTAATAACAGTATGAACATACATTTGTCTTATTTGATTGAGGCCTATGTTTTGTCCATTTGCAATATATGATTATAGGAAGTTGGCTTCCGAACACAAAAGTCAGTGAACCATGGCCAAATGGGATACATAAGTATTGAAAGTACCAAATCAGGATGTTATGTCCATTTGCCATATATGATCATAGGAAGTCGGCTTCCAAACCCAAAAGTCAGTGAATCATGTCCAAATGGCATAAGAATTGTCCAAATGGCATTTATATATATCACTATGTTAAGTCCTGAATCAACCTAGGTCTATTTGTCATGTTTGATCATAGGAAGTCATAGGATGTAAGAATTTGTCATTGATGTTGATTTCACCCTGTCCATTTGGTGACGGAAAATCCCTCATTAAATACATTGGAAATGGACAAATGTAAACTGTCACAAATTGGACATGCTCTAATGTACTGTAGAAATGCCCAATTGACTGGCCGTTGAACTCGGGATAGTCGAGCAGTGATAGTTATTCCTCTCCATCGCTCGTTGGTGTAATGAGAGAGAAGTGGGTCGTTTTTACGTCCAATACGACCAGTGGCGCCCTCCCATTGGCAGGACCCGGGTGGGGGGTGCTCCCTACCCAGCCATGGAACCCTAGCACCCTCCTGAAGCCATTTAAAGCCATATTAAATACGCTCCTGGTAACCAGGTAACCAGGTTCAGATTGCCAGGTGCACGGCTGTCCATTTGCAATGTCTTTACAATGGGCATTTCATAGCACCTTCTGTAAAAACCATAACAAAACCTTCAAAAACATAGTTACATTAAAGCTGCAGTTCAGATAATATGTGTAGGCCTAGCTGAGGCAACCCCGAATCCCGAGTTTCGGGTTGATAGGACATTCGGGGACCGAGCAGTGACCTTAGTGCTGAAAATGCACTTTTTCCTGGCGTTGCTACGGGGTCCTTGAATGAGCTATTGGGCAGAAACTTTAGGGTCTGTCTCTATGGGCCGAGGCGGTTTCAATGCACCTAGTCTTGTGACTCTGGGACTTTTCTAAAATGTCGTCATTTTCACAATGTTCAAAATTAATTGAAGTCATTGCAAATGGACGAGGCTGTTTCTCGGCCTGAGAACCTTCTAGAGCCACATAACTCACCGTACACTATCGACCTAAGCTCTAGAACATGTATATAAGGTTTCAGAGATCTAGGTCTGACGGTTCTTTGATGGTGCGAACGCCGGTATCTTTTGCAGGCTCTGTGTGTCTGTAAGCCCCACACTGTGTCACTCCATCCTAGCTGTGTGTGTGTGAGTTTTTTCTTGGACATCTGATGGAAGAAATTACTGATTTACTGTTTATGAGGGTTGTCTAATCACACATATGAAATTTTGGAAAGATGTGACCTTTTTAACCCTTCAAAACAGCCCCTATGACCCCAATTTAAGGCACTTCCGGTTGTCCCAGGAAGCTGAAAGTATCCTCATTGGGGTAGGCTTTTACAGAATCCTGTGTTTCAAGTCTTTACGTTAAGAACTGACTGATTTACAGAGGGTTGAATGCAATGTTTTTACCTAACTGCAGGTTGTGAAATCAAAACCACTTTTATGGTGAATTAACCACTTCCGGTTGATCCAGGATGCTTAGAATCAACACAGGTAATCCTCATAGGGGCCTGATGTATTGTCATCGAAGACATGGTAGGTTTATTTGAACAGTGAGAGACAGAATAACAACAAAAAAATCCAGAAAAACGCAGGTGAAAAATGTTATAAATTGATTTGCATTTTAATGAGGGAAATAAGTATTTGACCCCTCTGCAAAACATGACTTAGTACTTGGTGGCAAAACCCTTGTTGGCAATCACAGAGGTCAGACGTTTCTTGTAGTTGGCCACCAGGTTTGCACACATCTCAGGAGGGATTTTGTCCCACTCCTCATTGCAGATCTTCTCCAAGTCATTAAGGTTTCGAACCTTCAGCTCCCTCCACAGATTTTCTATGGGATTAAGGTCTGGAGACTGGCTAGGCCACTCCAGGACCTTAATGTGCTTCTTCTTGAGCCACTCCTTTGTTGCCTTGGCCGTGTATTTTGGGTCATTGTCATGCTGGAATACCCGTCCACGACCCATTTTCAATGCGCTGGCTGAGGGAAGGAGGTTCTCACCCAAGATTTGACGGTACATGGGCCCGTCCATCGTCCCTTTGATGCGGTNTGTAGTTCTGGGCTGATTCCTCACCGTTCTCATGATCATTGCAACTCCACGAGGTGAGATCTTGCATGGAGCCCCAGGCCGAGGGAGATTGACAGTTCTTTTGTGTTTCTTCCATTTGCGAATAATCGCACCAACTGTTGTCACCTTCTCACCAAGCTGCTTGGCGATGGTCTTGTAGCCCATTCCAGCCTTGTGTAGGTCTACAATCTTGTCCCTGACATCCTTGGAGAGCTCTTTGGTCTTGGCCATGGTGGAGAGTTTGGAATCTGATTGATTGATTGCTTCTGTGGACAGGTGTCTTTTATACAGGTAACAAGCTGAGATTAGGAGCACTCCCTTCAAGAGTGTGCTCCTAATCTCAGCTCGTTACCTGTATAAAACACACCTGGGAGCCAGAAATCTTTCTGATTGAGAGGGGGTCAAATACTTATTTCCCTCATTAAAATGCAAATCAATTTATAAAATTTTTCACATTCATTTTTCTGGATTCTTTTGTTGTTATTCTGTCTCTCACTGTTCAAATAAACCTACCGTTAAAATTATAGACTGATCATTTCTTTGTCAGTGGGCAAACGTACAAAATCAACAGGGGATCAAATATTTTTTTCCCTCACTGTAAGTAAGCATTTCACTGTAAAGTCTGTTGTATTCGGCGCATGTGACTAATATAATTTGATTTAATTTAATTTAATCTGAACGCTTCAATACCTGTTTTCCAAGCAGCCTACCTGACCATTATGGTTTTGCAGTGAAGACTCTGTGACCTATACGAAGGGCTGGAAGCTAGCCCGCTTTTCAAATATCACACGGCACAGATTTAGTCTCTTCTGCCAGTAGAATGTCACTCAAGCTAGTAGAATATCACTCAGGCTAGTAGAATATCACTGGCTAGTAGAATGTCACTCAGGCTAGTAGAATGTCACTCAAGCTAGTAGAATATCTCTCTGGCTAGTGGCATATCACTCAGGCTAGTGGCATATCACTCAGGCTAGTACAATATCACTCAGGCTAGTAGATTATCACGCAGGCTAGTAGAATGTCACGCAGGCTAGTAGAATGTAATTCGGGCTAGTAGAATGTCACTCGGGCTAGTAGAATGTCACTGGGCTAGTAGAATGTCACTCGGGCTAGTATAAGTTGTGGTCTATTAGCCCTGTTGGCCAGCACCTAAAATCCTTAACTTTCATCACTGCATTTACAGTAACTCTACTTTAGGGACAGAGTGTGCAGGCCTGTTTATTTAAAAGGACACATAGAAATCACAAGCTACTAAATTATTTAATTATTTCCAGGAGCCAAGCAGTATAAGAAATACGATATCACTGTGGGGAGAAACAGTAGTGAGGAGTATAAGAGATATGATATCACTGTGGGGAGATCCCGTGGTGAGGAGTATAAGAGATATGATATCACTGTGGGGAGATCCAGTGGTGGTGTAGCCGTTCAGGATAAGTTTATTGAGATCAACTCAATCTTTTTGATTGTTAAGGGGCTTGGAGTTGGTCCCGGGAAGGATCGGCTCCGGGGCGGGGGTGCTTTCTGCTGGGGCATCAAAGAATATACACACACACACAGACATTGCAGTGGCTTGCCACCACCATCAGTTTCTGAGAAAGGTTCTGAAAGAACACAGTTGCTGTTGTGATGCAACCATTACTCTCTCTGTGTAAATAAGGGCTGCACAACAAATGGTAGCCTATTCCCTATGTAGTGCACTACATTTGACCAGGACCCATAGTGCACTATATAAGGAATAGGGTGTCATTTGAGATGCACACCAATGTGTCCTTCAAATGTTAATCAGTGTTCTAACATGGTTGGTCATGACGGTGGCTTAGCGCCCTACGTCTCACAGTGACAGTATAGACAGCAGGAACACTTCTTTGTAGAGAGTGATTGCACTTGAAAGTCTCCAGGATTACCACAGTTAAAGCGTCGCCCCAAACAACATTTCCCGCTTGACCAAGTTAATATTTACCATGCAATTGGCTTAACAGGTTTTTTAGAAGTTTCAACGAAACACAACTTGGTGGCTTGATGGACTGGACCAATGGATATATGGTCCAGTCATAAGCTATCCTGCCTTGTCCTCAGTGTTCTATTTTACATTAGATAGTGGACATTCAGGGTGCGTCCCAAATGACACCGTATTCTCTAAATAGTGAACTGTCCCCTGTGGGCCCTGGTCGAAAGTAATGCACTATAAAGGGAATAGGGTGCCATTTGTGAGGCAGACTCCCATCTGTATTGTCATGTGAGTCACCAACAGATGAATTGGTAGAAAAGCATTGATAAAGTCCCCACAGTTAAAGGCCGTACGTGTAATGCATGACAGAGATCTGATGATGGTACACACCTGAAACTTTTTGCTGCAAACTTTGACTTTCACTGCCTCTCAGACAAAATCTGTGTGTGTGCGTGTGTGTACGTTCTTGTGTATGTGTGAGTGTGTGTATGCAGATGTTCCTGAACATATGTGTGTGTGTGTGTGTGTGTGTGTGTGTGTGTGTGTGTGTGTGTGTACGTTCTCACGTGTATGTGTGTGTTCATCACAAGGACAGATATTATCCTAGTCCTCCAGATTTCACCAATCCCCAAGAGGACTCATTTGTTCAGTTAATTGTCAGCCTGCTTTCTCCCGGTGATGAAAGGAATTAAATTGGCACGTGCACCACGCTAGCTATCTCCATTTGTGATGTCTCCTTCCGACCGTATTGATTTGGGATGGGAACGTGAGAGACAATGCAGCAGATTGTGTCTCTCAGTGTCAAACACACATCAGCCATCTTAATCCCCCCCATTCTGTCCCCTTGCTGGTAGGAAATACACCTGGTTTATAGCATATCATTTTGATATTTAATCACCTGGTTTATAGCATATCATTTTGATATTTAATCACCTGGTTTATAGCACATCATTTTGATGTTTAAACTTTACTCAGAAATGTCTCTACTGAGAGGTCGGAGTGAATATTTAAAACAAATCTTGAACTAAAATAAACAATGTCCTATCTGGTGATCTAGTAGCATGCAGAGTGAGGTTCTGACATCATCTCTGTTAATATTATGACGATATGACATCACACCCTAATCATACGCGAAGCCACCAAGGGATTCTACAGGGAATTGTAGGCATGGCCTTGTTTTGCTCAGTGTAGGTTAATATTAGCATATAAACTAGTCAAATCATTCACACATCTGAGGTTACTTGTTGCAGGTGCGTCGGAACTATTCTATGATAAATTGAAAGAAAGAGAAACTCGAACACTGTGCTGGATGAGCCTCACTGACTTGGCCAGTGATCCATATCTCTCTGGATTCATCAAACTCTGGTCTGTGCTGGTAATGAAGGGGCCAGACTCTGGTTTGTGCTGGTAATGAAGGGGCCAGACTCTGGTTTGTGCTGGTAATGAAGGGGCCAGACTCTGGTCTGTGTTGGTAATGTAAGGGCCAGACTCTGGTCTGTGTTGGTATTGCAAGGGCCAGACTCTGGTCTGTGTTGGTATTGCAAGGGCCAGATTCTGGTCTGTGTTGGTATTGCAAGGGCCAGACTCAGGTCTGTGTTGGTATTGCAAGGGCCAGACTCTGGTCTGTGTTGGTAATGCAAGGGCTCGTGACCAGGGTTCTGATCGGGGTATTTGTGTGTGTGTCTCTGTGTGTGTGTTTCATTAATATTGATAACAGACCTGGCGTTTCCCGAAGCTCACACAACTTAAAAGAGTAGAGAGCAGACAAGCAGAGGTGATGTGAACTGAATACGGAATACAGCTGTATCCTAACATCTCTCAATGCACACACACACAAACACAAACACACACACAATGACCGGTTCAGATTAAAAGCACTTCAATTAGTGTATGAAATATTGATTGGTGTGCTTTTCATGTGGCCATTGTTAAGACACATAGATGGAGCTGAGCAGACACAGAGGATGTGTTTTTGAGCGTGTGTGTGTGTGTGTGTGTGTGTGTGTGTGTGTGTGTGTGTGCGCGTGCGTGCGTGTGTGGAGATGGCCAGGAGATCAACTCTGCAGCATCTTCATCACATCATAAGAAAAAGTAATCGACACACAGCAGTGCATATCATCACCATGCTGCTGCCATGCTAGTCAGAGACGCTACCAGACTGTCAGTGATGCTACCAGACTGTCAGTGACGCTACCAGACTGTCAGTGACGCTACCCGACTGTCAGTGACGCTACCCGACTGTCAGAGACGCTACCCGACTGTCAGAGACGCTACCCGACTGTCAGTGACGCTACCCGACTGTCAGTGACGCTACCCGACTGTCAGTGACGCTACCCGACTGTCAGTGATGCTACCAGACTGGCGGTGATGCCCATAGGGTTCCATTTGGGATGCAGAACGTGTTATTAGCCTGATTAAAATCAACCCGAAGGCCCGGAAAATTGTCAAAAACCCAAACCCCCCAACCCCCCAAGCCATAGACTCTTTTCTCTGCTGCTGCACGGCAAGAGGTACCGGTGCATCAAGTCTGACACCAACAGGCTCTTGAACAGTTTCTATCCGAAAGCAATAAGACTGCTAAATAGCTAACAAAATAGCTACATGGACTGAGTTGACCTAGTATCTTTATTGACCAATCACACTGCACACTGCCCTAACCCATCTGGACAAGAGGAATACCTATGTAAGAATGCTGTTCATCGACTACAGCTCAGCATTTAACACCATAGTACCCTCCAAACTCGTCATTAAGCTCAAGACCCTAGGTCTCGACCCAGCCCCGTGCAACTGGGTCCTGGACTTCCTGATGGGACGGCCCCAGGTGGTGAGGGTAGGAAACAGCATCTCCACCCTGCTGATCTTCAACACTGGGGCCCCACAAGGGTGCGTTCTCAGCCCTCTCCTGTACTCCCTGTTCACCCATGACTGTGTGGCCAAGCACGCCTCCAACTCAATCGTCAAGTTTGCAGACGACACTACAGTGGTAGGTTTGATTACCAACAACGACGAGACGGCCTACAGGGAGGAGGTGAGGGCCCTCGGAGTGTGGTGTCAGGAAAATAACCTCTCACTCAACGTCAACAAACTAAGATGTGGACTTCAAGAAACAGCAGAGGGAGCACCCCCCTATCCACATCGACGGGACAGTAGTGGACAAGGTGGAAAGTTTTAAGTTCCTCGGCGTACACATCACGGACAAACTGAAATGGTCCACCCACACAGACAGCGTGGTGAAGAAGTTGCAACAGCGCCTCTTCAACCTCAGGAGGCTGAAGAAATTCGGCTTGTCACCAAAAACACTAACAAACTTTTACAGATGCACAATCGAGAGCATCCTGTCGGGCTGTATCACCGCCTGGTACGGCAACTGCTTCGCCCACAACCGTAAGGCTCTCCAGAGGGTAGTGAGGTCTGCACAACGCATCACTGGGGGTAAACTACCTGCCCTCCAGGACACCTACACCACCCGATGTCACAGGAAGGCCAAAAAGATCATCAAGGACAACAATCACCCGAGCCACTGCCTGTTCACCCCGCTATCATCCAGAAGGCGAGGTCAGTACAGGTGCATCAAAGCTGGGACCGAGAGACTGAAAAACAGCTTCTATCTCAAGGCCATCAGACTGTTAAACAGCCATCAGTAACATTGAGTGGCTGCTGCCAACATACTGACTCAAATCTCTAGCCACTTTAATAATACAAAATTGGATGTAATAAATGTATCACTAGCCACTTAAACAATACCACTTTATATAATGCTTACATATCCTACATTACTCATCTCATATGTATATACTGTACTCTGTACCATCTACTGCATCTTGCCTATGCCGTTCGGCCATCGCTCATCCATAAATGTATATGTACATATTCTTATTCATTCCATTACACTTGTGTGTATAAGGTAGTTGTTGTGAAATTGTTAGATTACTTGTTAGATACTACTGCATGGTCGGAACTAGAAGCACAAGCATTTTGCTACACTCGCATTAACATCTGCAAAACATGTGTATGTGACAAATAACATTTGATTTGATTCTTATTTTTGCACTGTCTGTATGTTCAGTCACAGGGTCCTACACACTGTCACTCCAACACACACAAACACTCACTCCGTCGATTGCTCATTCACACATAATATGCACATACATTTATACTGACTCTACCCACCTGCACACCCACTGACATACAAGCTGCTGCTATTCTGTTTATCTTATATCCTGTTGCCTAGTCACCTTACCCCTATACATATCTACCTCCATCACTCCAGTATGACATTGGAACTTACTTTTAAAATTTTCCTCCATATACAGTGCATTCTGAAAGTATTCAGACCTCTTGACTTTTCCACATTTTGTTACGTTACAGTCTTATTCTAAAATGGATTACATGTATTTTTCTCCTCATCCATCTACACACAATACCCCATAATGACATCACAATACCCCATAATGACATCACAATACCCCATAATGACAAAGCGAAAACAGGTTTTTAGAAATGTTTGCCAATTTATAAAAATAAATAAAACAGATACCTTATTTACATATCTTTTTAGACCCTTTGCTATGAGACTCGACATTGAGCTCAGGTGCATCCTGTTTCCATTGATCATCCTTGTTTCTACAACTTGGAATCCACCTGTGCTACATTCAATTGATTGGACAGGATTTGGAAAGGCACACACCTGTCTATATAAGGTCCCACAGTTGACAGTGCATGTCAGAGAAAAAACCAAGCCATGAGGTCGAAGGAATTGTCCATAGAGCTCCGAGACAAATCAAATCAAATCAAAGTGTATTTGCCATATGCGCCAAATACAACAGGTGTATACCTTACAGTGAAATGCTTACTTACAAACCCTTATCCAACAATGCAGTTTAAGAAAAATACTTTAAAAAATAAATAAAAGTAACAAATGATTAAAGAGCAGCAGTAAAATAACAATAGCGAGGCTATGTGCGGGGGGTACCGGTACAGAGTTAATGTGCGGGGGCACCGGTTAGTCGAGGTAGTATGTACATGTAAGTAGAGTTATTAAAGTGACTATGCATAGATGATAACAACAGAGAGTAGCAGCGGCGTAAAAGGGGGGGGCAATGCAAATAGTCTGGGTGGCCAATAGATTAGATGTTCAGGAGTCTTATGGCTTGGGGGTAGAAGCTGTTTAGAAGCCTTTTGGACCTAGACTTGGCGCTCCGTTACTGCTTGCAGTGCGGTAGCAGAGAGAACAGTCTATAACTAGGGTGGCTGGAGTCATTGACAATGTTTAGGGCCTTCCTCTGACACCGCCTGGTATAGAGGTCCTAGATGGCAGGAAGCTTGGCCCCAGTGATGTACTGGGCCGTACGCACTACCCTCTGTAGTGCCTTGCGGTCGGAGGCCGAGCAGTTGCCATACCAAGTAGTGATGCAACCAGTCAGGATGCTCTCGATGGTGCAGCTGTAGAACCTTTTGAGGATCTGAGGACCCATGCCTAATCTTTTCAGTCTCCTGAATAGGTTTTGTCGTGCCTTCTTCACGACTGTCTTGGTGTGCTTGGACCATGTTAGTTTGTTGGTGATTTGGACGCCAAGGAACTTGAAGCTCTCAACCTGCTCCACTACAGCCCTGTCGATGAGAATAGGGGTGTGCTCGGCACATCTTTTTCCTGTAGTCCACAATCGTCTGCTTTGTCTTGATCTCGATGAGGGGATAGATTGTGGTCCTTGCACCACACGGTCAAGTCTCCGACCTCCTTCCTATAGGCTGTCTCGTCGTTGTCGGTGAACAGGCCTACCACTGTTGTGTTATCTGCAAACTTAATGATACAGTTTGACTGAACAGGGAGTACAGGAGGAGTCTGATTACGCACCTCTGAGGGGCCTGACAGTCAGGAAGTCCAGGATCCAGCTGCAGAGGGAGGTGTTTAGTCCCAGGATCCTTAGCTTAGTGATGAGCTTTGAGGGTACTATGGTGTTGAATGCTGAGCTGTAGTCAATGAATAGCATTCTCACATAGGTGTTCCTTTTGTCCAGGTGTGAAAGGGCAGTGTGGAGTGCAATAGAGATTGCATCATCTGTGGATCTGTTGGGGCGGTATGCAAATTGGAGTGGGTCTTGGGTTTCTGGGATAATGGTGTTGATGTGAGCCATGACCGCCCTTTCAAAGCACTTCATGGCTACAGACGTGAGTACTACGAGTTGGTAGTCATTTAGGCAGGTTACCTTGGTGTTCTTGTGCACAGGGACTATGGTGGTCTGCTTGAAACATGTTGGTATTAGACTCTGACAGGGAGAGGTTGAAAATGTCAGTGAAGACACCTGCCAGTTGGTCAGCGCATGCTCTGAGTACACGTCCTGGTAATCCGTCTGGCCTTGCGGCATGGTGAATGTTGACCTGTTTAAAGGTCTTACTCACATCATCTGCGGAGAGCGTGATCACACAGTCGTCCGGAACAGCTGATGCTCTCATGCATGTTGGGAAGTTTCTCAGGATTGGATTGGATTGTGTCGAGGCACAGATCTGGGGAAGGGTACCAAAACATTTCTGCAGCATTGAAGGTCCCCAAGAACACAGTGGCCTCCATCATTCTATTTTGGCAATCGGTGGCCTCCATCATTCTTAACTGCAATCGGGGGAGAAGGGTCTTGGTCAGGGAGGTGACAAAGAACCAGATGGTCACTCTGACAGAGCTCCAGAATACTCTGTGGAGATGGGAGAACCTTCCAGAAGGACAACCATCTCTGCAGCACTCCACCAATCAGGCCTTTATGGTAGAGTGGCCAGACGGAAGCCACTCCTCAGTAAAAGGCACATGACAGCCCGCTTGGAGTTTGTCAAAAGGCACCTAAAGGACTCATACCATGAAAAACAAGATTCTCTGGTCTGATGAAACCAAGATTGAACTCTTTGGCCTGATTGCCAAGCGTCAGGTCTGGAGGAAACCTGGCACCACCCCTACGGTGAAGCATGGTGGTGGTAGCATCATGCTGTGGGGATGTTTTTCAGCGGCAGGGAGACTAGTCAGGATTGGGGTGAAAGATGAATGGAGCAAAGTATAGAGAGTTCCTTGATGAAAACCTCATCCAGAGCGCTCAGGACCTCAGACTGGGGCAAAGGTTCACCTTCCAAAAGGACAATTACCCTAAGCACACAGCCAAGACCACACAGGAATGGCTTCGGGACAAGTCTCTGAATGTCCTTCAGTGGCCCAGCCAGAGCCTGGACTTGAACCCGGTTGACTCTGGAGAGACCTGAAAATAGCTGTGCAGCGACTCTCCCCATCCAACCTGACAGAGCTTGAGAGGATCTGCAGAGAAGAATGGGAGAAACTCCCCAAAACCAGATGTGCCAGGCTTGTAGCGTCATACTCAAGAAGACTCGAGGTTGTAATCTCTGCCAAAGGTGCTTAAACAAAGTACTGAGGAAAGGGTCTGAATACTTATGTAAATGTGATATTTAAGTATTTAATTCAAAAAAACTGTTTTTGCTTTGTCATTATGGGGTATTGTGTGTGCATTTATGAGGGAAGCAAACAATTTAATCAATTTTAGAATAAGGCTGTGACGTAACAAAATGTGGAAACAGTCAAGGGGCCTGAATACTTCCCAAATGCACTGTAGTATGCTTATTTCCTTACTTACTTTATTGTGTATTTTATATTTCTTATTCTTATTTCTCGTTTTTTTTGTGTCTAGTAATACAGTGTTATTGATTATTGCGTTGCTGGGTTTTGAGGTTGAAAGAAAAGCATCTCACTCTGCATGTGACATTAAATCTTGAAATTTTAATGGATTTACCACAGATACGAATTACTGCAAGTGCTGCTGATGCTAGTCAAGTTAATGTGGAAATTTGTACAGCAAGGTGTATGTTTACACAATCTACGTAATCTATGCAACAATAACACTTAATACATTTCATGGTTGATATGTCACATAGATTTAGCTATGGGTGTTTCTTTCTCCTGTTTTTTTTCTCTCTCTCTCTCTCTCTCTCTCTCTCTCTCTCTCTCTCTCTCTCTCTCTCTCTCTCTCTCTCTCTCTCTCTCTCTCTCTCTCTATATATATATATTTTAGCAAGTGCAACACATTTCTTAATGTGACGGCGGTGCATTTACATGTGTCAGCATTAATCATTGCCATTTGCAACACTCAGCTATAAACAGTGTCCAGGGAGTAGGAGTGGACCTGCCAGAGTGTGTGTGTGTGTGTGTGCGTGTGTCTCTCCTAACTGACAGCTTCTCCATTGTGGAGTGTGTAACAGTACACAGAGTGGCTGAAATACCACCCTATTTGGAGTATTTCTCCTCTCTTATCTGGTGTCCTGTGTGAATTTAAGCATGCTCTCTCTAATTCTCTCACTCTCTTTTTCTTTTTCTTTCTTTCTTTCTTTCTTTCTTTCTTTCTCTCTCTGAGGACTTGAGCCTTAGGACCATTACTCAGGACTACCTGGCCTGATGACTCCTTGCTGTCCCCAGTCCACCTGGCCGTGCTGCTGCTCCAGATTCAACTGTTCTGCCTGCGGCTATGGAACCCTGACCTGTTCACCAGACATGCTACCTGTCCCAGACCTGCTGTTTTCAACTCTTTACAGACAGCAGGAGCGGTAGAGATACTCTGAATGATCGGCTATGAAAAGCCAACTGACATTTACTCCTGAGGTGCTGACCTGTTGCACCCTCGTCAACCACTGTGATTATTATTATTTGGCCCTGCTGGTCATCTATGAACATTTAAAAATTTTCAGCCCTTAG
>QNTS01007619.1:0-47161 GCA_003317085.1 Hucho hucho
AATGGTCCAGGTTACATAGTGACTCAGTGACTCACTACTGTAATGGTCCAGGTTACATAGTGACTCAGTGACTCACTACTGTAATGGTCCAGGTTACATAGTGACTCAGTGACTCGTGTTTTCATCTCAATGTGAAAAACAACTGTCTGCATGTTCTTCACAAAGAGGACAACAGATGCTACTGAGCCAGATGTCTATGTGTCAGGGGAGAAGCTCCAGGTGGTATCTGATTTTAAGTACCTTGGAATCATACTTGATTCCAAGCTCTCTTTTAAAAAGCAGGTGAAAAAGGTAATTCAAATAACCAAATTCAACCTAGCTAATTTCCGATTTATATACGAAATTGTTTGACTACAGAGGTAGCAAAACTGTACTTCAAATCTATGATACCCCCCCACTTAACGTACTGCTTGACTAGTTGGGCCCAAGCTTGCTGTACAACATTAAAACCCATTCAGTCTGTCTACAAACAGGCTCTCAAAGTGCTTGATAGGAAGCCCAATAGCCATCATCACTGTTACATCCTCAGAAAGCATGAGCTCCTGAGTTGGGAAAATCTTGTGCAATACACCGACGCATGTCTTGTCTTCAAGATCCTAAATGGCCTGGCTCCTCCTCCACTCAGTACTTTTGTTAAACAGAAAACCCAAACATATGGCAGCAGATCCACAAGGTCTGCCATGAGAGGTGACTGTATAGTTCCCTTAAGGAAAAGCACATTTAGTCAATCTGCTTTCTCTGTGAGAGCTTCTCATGTCTGGAATACACTGCCATCAGACACACATAACTGCACCACCTATCACACTTTCACAAAAAATATTAAGCCATGGCTAAAGGTCAATCAGATTTGTGAACATATTCCCTAGCTGTGTATTGCCGCTTTCCATGTTGTCTGTTGTCTAGCTTGTGAGGTGTGGAAACACTGTTCCTTTTATGGATTTTGTCTTGTTGCTTTTTGTGCTATGCATGCTGTCTTACTTGTCCTATGTTGCTCTGCATGTGCTCACTGCTCATTGATTGTCTTTATTGTAATTGTTTTTAATAACCTGCCCAGGGACTGCGGTTTAAAATTAGCCGGCTGGCTAAAACCGGCACTTTTACTGAAACGTTGATTAATGTGCACTGTCCCTGTAAAAATAAACTTAAACTCAATAAACTCAATGTCATTGTAAATAAGAATTTGATCTTAACTGACTTGCCTAGTTAAATAAAGATTAAATAAAAAAAGAGAGTTAAGTGCAACATTTTTTCAATGCAGATAGTCTGGGCAGCCATTTGATTAGAAATCTAGCAGTCTTGTTAAGAAGTTTATTCGACAGAGAACCTTTACATGGTCCTAGGAAGGGCTGGATTTTTGTATTCTGACCAGTGGAGGCTGCTGAGGGGAGGACGGCTCATAACAATGGCCAGAATGGATTGAATGGAATAGTATCAAACACATAGATGTCATGTGTTTGATACCATTCGTTCACTCCATTCCAGCCATTACACTCCATTCCAGTCATTATTATGAGCCTCCACTGATTCTGACTTGTAAAACGGTGGGAAATCAATAAAATAAGTAATGTGAACATATATATTTTTTCAGTATTTCTAGTGCCAAATTTCTGTTGCATCTTTTCAATATACTGTATGTTCTCAATGTATTTAGCAGCTTATAAAAAACCATGGAGGAAAACACCTTGGGGGTAAGTTTTTAATAATCAAACTCTTTTTGATGTAGTGGCAAATAAAGGACATGGTGGATTTCCTCTTTCGTACAGCAATAGCCAAGTCTTGCCCGTAATCTATCTGATCTGACAATGGTCAGTTGAATTGCAGATATTATTTAATTAGTGTTTTGCTTATCTCGGAAGCCAACAGTCTGTCACGAAGGACTATCCTGATGCCAATATAATGTATACTGTTTCTCGTGTCAAAATGTTTTATTTTCTATTTTTGAACAATTCTAATTGACAGAGTATAGAATAACTTACACATTGTAGGATAGGATAGTCTAGGATGAACTTTAATGTCACCAAGGGGGAAATTGTATTAGACACACAGTACTGGTCTATACAAAAAACACTGATCATTACACACTCAACATAATACATACATTGCACGTTACCCATCATACTTCTCATATAGCCACATACATAATACATATTTTCCTTACACATTCTGTCAGTGGCGTACTAACACAGCTCAGCTTTATTGGTGTATAGGTATTTGATAGACATGGAAATTACTAATGATACCAATGGTAATAAAACTGGGCTCTAAATTGTGGATTGGGCTAGCAGACTTGATGCTGTATAGATGTTCTGCTATTTTCAATGCAATATCCCCGAACCAAAGAAATTTGCATCAAATATAAGCATGCATAAAGCATTGCATATACTCTGTTATGTATCTTGATATAGCCATTTCTGGTGCTAGTCAATTATTCTATCAATTTATTGTAATTTTGTAACATTACCTTGCAATCAGGACACTGAACTTGCTTTTCACCAACAGTGAGAGAAAAAAGTTGTTGGAACTCCTGAGGGCATACATTCCACGTAACCCTGACATTGAACATGTTAGAATTCTGCTCGATGGACCAGTTGGAGCTGGCAAATCTAGCTTCATCAACTCTATCAATAACATCTTTCAGAATAAAACTACGTCGAAAGCTCTTGCTGATTCTGCTATGGCTGATCAAAGCTTCACCATAACAGTGAGTTATTTTGCACATATTATATACATTCAGGGTAGAAACCAGAGATATACAATAAATGATAGCAACCAGGGTTAGGGTAAATTAATTTACGTAAATTCAGGGAATAACTAATTCTGCATCCCAATTCAAGTGGATAACAGCACAATCAAGTGAGTTGACTGTGGAAAATTTAAAGTAGACCGTGGTTTACGAACATTAGTGTAATATAAGTTGGATTGCCGTTTTATGTAAACCGCTAGGAAAATAACCAGCTAAACAATTTATAAACAACAATGAAACATCAACACAGGTAAGTAGAAAAAACTCAAACTACAAAAAATCATGCCTTTGGAATATGGAAATAACAATACAATTGTTCTATTTATTTTAAAGCCAAATTACAATATTGATTGATGATTTCAATGGAATAAATGAATCCACTGTCATTTCAGTACAAAACCCACAAAATTGAAAATCGAGAAACTGGACTATATTACCCATTTGTCTTCAATGATGTCATGGGTTTTGAGAAAGCGAGTGGAAAAGGAGTGCATGGAGATGACCTCAGCAAAGCACTGACGGGACATGTGAAAGAGAATCACAAGGTATCTCGAGTCCAACACCTCGGACAAGCTCACGTTTGACGTGAATGCCATTGAGGGCATTACAAGAATAGAGAGTTTTCATCCAAAAACAATTAGTTGAAATGTCTAAATCATTAAAAAGTGCACCAGGGGTACTTGCTACTGTGATTCCTGAAATGTAGAGCCTGTTGGAGCATTTTTGGAATCATAAATTTCACTTTTGTTACATCAAATCATGGTTAGCTAGCTCAGTCTCATTGACCACCTAATGTAGCTAGCCAGTTAATATAACATTTTCTTTCTAAATGTATGATAGCTACAGTGGGGGGAAAAAGTATTTGATCCCCTGCTGATTTTGTACGTTTGCCCACTGACAAAGAAATGATCAGTCTATAATTTTAATGGTAGGTTTATTTGAACAGTGAGAGATGGAATAACAACAACAAAATCCAGAAAAACGCATGTGAAAAATTTTATAAATTGATTTGCATTTTAATGAGGGAAATAAGTATTTGACCCCTCTGCAAAACATGACTTAGTACTTGGTGGCAAAACCCTTGTTGGCAATCACAGAGGTCAGACGTTTCTTGTAGTTGGCCACCAGGTTTGCACACATCTCAGAAGGGATTTTGTCCCACTCCTCTTTGCAGATCTTCTCCAAGTCATTAAGGTTTAGAGGCTGACGTTTGGCAACTCAAACCTTCAGCTCCCTCCACAGATTTTCAATGGGATTAAGGTCTGGAGACTGGCTAGGCCACTCCAGGACCTTAATGTGCTTCTTCTTGAGCCACTCCTTTGTTGTCTTGGCCGTGTGTTTTGGGTCATTGTCATGCTGGAATACCCATCCACGACCCATTTTCAATGCCCTGGCTGAGTGAAGGAGGTTCTCACCCAAGATTTGACAGTACATGGCCCCGTCCATCGTCCCTTTGATGCGGTGAAGTTGTCCTGTCCCCTTAGCAGAAAAACACTCCCAAAGCATAATGTTTCCACCTCCATGTTTGACGGTGGGGATGGTGTTCTTAGGGTCATAGGCAGCATTCCTCTTCCTCCAAACACGGCGAGTTGAGTTGATGCCAAAGAGCTCCATTTTGGTCTCATCTGACCACAACACTTTCACCCAGTTGTCCTCTGAATCATGCAGATGTTCATTGGCAAACTTCAGACGGGCATGTATATGTGCTTTCTTGAGCAGGGGGACCTTGTGGGCGCTGCAGGATTTCAGTCCTTCATGGCGTAGTGTGTTACCAATTGTTTTCTTGTTGACTATGGTCCCAGCTGCCTTGAGATCATTGACAAGATCCTCCTGTGTAGTTCTGGGCTGATTCCTCACCGTTCTCATGATCATTGCAACTCCACGAGGTGAGATCTTGCATGGAGCTCCAGGCCGAGGGAGAATGACAGTTATTTTGTGTTTCTTCCATTTGCGAATAATCGCATCAACTGTTGTCACCTTCTCACCAAGCTGCTTGGCGATGGTCTTGTAGCCCATTCCAGCCTTGTGTAGGTCTACAATCTTGTCCCTGACATCCTTGGAGAGCTCTTTGGTCTTGGCCATGATTGATTGATTGCTTCTGTGGACAGGTGTCTTTTATACAGGTAACAAGCTGAGATTAGGAGCACTCCCTTTAAGAGTGTGCTCCTAATCTCAGCGTGTTACCTGTATAAAAGACACCTGGGAGCCAGATATCTTTCTGATTGAGAGGGGGTCAAATACTTATTTCCCTCATTAAAATGCAAATAAATTTATAACATTTTTCACATGCGTTTTTCTGGATTTGTTTGTTGTTATTCTGTCTCTCACTGTTGAAATAAACCTACCAATAAAATTATAGACTGATCATTTCTTTGTCAGTGGGCAAACGTACAAAATCAGCAGGGGATCAAATACTTTTTTCCCTCACTGTATTCTCATCTGCTGTGTATATCAGGATACAATTTTAGCACACTAGTTAGCTCCAAATGGAGTTAGTAACTTTAGCTGCATGCTGAAAGTACATTCAGTGCCATCCGGTGCCTAGCCACACTAAGACGTTAATTTTACCAAGTTCCTGTGAAGCAATTGTAATGACAGTCTACCATAACATACCAGAGAGTCTCCTGATTAGCAAGGGGTAGTCTTTGATTTCATTGTGTATTAAAAACACAGTTTGAGATCATTGTGAGGGGATTTCGCCAGTGGTTAGAAGGGGGAATTGGGCTTCCCGGGAAAATGTTGTCCGAGGTTACAGCAGTAAATCAAGGCTTAGCGAAGGGTCAATTATGCTATTGTTCAAATACTGGAAGTTGATTTTAACTCTCTATGTATTGTTGTTCTTTGTCTATGTCTAGTTCAATCCAATAAGTCCGTTGACAGAGGGTGATAGGGGCTACAATAATAATCCCAGTTTTAGTGACAGAGCCCACTGCCTGGTCAGTCTGATGCCTGCAGATAAGATTTCTCTAATCGATGATGATGTCATCAAGAAGATGAGGACCATCAGATTAGTTGCTAGAGACTTGGGTAAGTGGAGACAGACACAATTACTGCCATTCTGAAAGATGTGTTGCTTTAAATGCAAACTGCTTGAAAAGTCCTTCACATAAATGGTATTTTGACTTTTTTTGGTTTAAAATGGCCCACTTATTTGCAAGTGTTACTTTTTATGTATGTGACATTACGCTCAATGTATTTTTGTTCATATTTCTTCTTTCTTACACTGAATAAAGGGGGGTGCTGAGATAATTTTTTCTTCTTGTGCTGCTGACTGCTATTTTGGTCTGCTCATACAGGATTAATAAATGCCCAGTGCACAAAAAAATAGTAATAGATTGTGATTTATCAGGGAGTGCTGCAGCACCCTCAGCTACTTTACTTCCCGTGGCTATGGTCATAAGTAACATTTATACAAATTATTTTAAATAATATAGTGACTATCTTGCAGGAGGATGTTTTCAAATAATTCCACACATTCTCTAAATTTCATAATACCTGCCACAAATGTTATCTACTTTATGTGTACTTAACATACACTCAAACCTATACAGACCTACTTATACCCAATGCCTTGATATACAGGATTGGATGGAGTATATTTCTTTAAATGTCACAAGTATTTCATTATGTTAACTCCTGTATGGTAAAATGTACTTTTTGCTGGCTGGCTTTTGAAAATGGTAATTGTTCTAGTAAGGTTAACTTCTGTTACTAAGGTTCACTTCTGTTACTATGGTTTACTTCTGTTACTATGGTTTACTTCTGTTACTATGGTTTACTTCTGTTACTATGGTTCACTTCTGTTACTAAGGTTTGCTTCTGTTACTAGGGTTTTCTTCTGTTACTATGGTTCACTTCTGTTATTTGTGTTGGAACTTAGAGAATGAACTATACTCCAAGTAAACTTTTTGAGAGTGTAGTATTATCATCATAAAAGTGCAATGTGTGGAAGAGTATACAGTAAATATGTACAAAAACACACTTTTATAGAAACAATTGTTATTTATTTATTTATTATTACTATATAAACTCAGCAAAAAAAGAAACGTCCTCTCACTGTCAACAGTGTTTATTTTCAGAAAACTTAACATGTGTAAATATTTCTATGAACATGACAAGATTCAACAACTGAGACATAAACTGAACAAGTTCCACAGAAATAATAATGTGAAATAATGTGTCCCTGAACAAAGGGGGGGGTCAAAATCAAAAGTAAGTCCGTATCTGGTGTGGCCACCAGCTGCATTAAGTACTGCAGTGCATCTCCTCCTCATGGACTGCACCAGATTTGCCAGTTCTTGCTGTGAGATGTTACCCCACTCTTCCACCAAGGCACCTGCAAGTTCCCGGACATTTCTGGGGAGAATGGTCCTAGCCCTCACCCTCCAATCCAACAGATCCCAGACGTGCTCAATGGGATTGAGATCTGGGCTCTTCGCTGGCCATGGCAGAACACTGACATTCCTGTCTTGCAGGAAATCACGCACAGAACGAGCAGTATGGCTGGTGGCATTGTCATGCTGGAGGGTCATGTCAGGATGAGCCTGCAGAAAGGGTACCACATGAGGGAGGAGGATGTCTTCCCTGTAACGCACAGCGTTGAGATTACCTGCAATGACAACAAGCTCAGTCCGATGATGCTGTGACACACCGCCCCAGACCATGACGGACCCTCCACATCTAAATCGATCCCGCTCCAGAGTACATGCCTCGGTGTGACGCTCATTCCTTTGACGATAAACGCAAATCCGACCATCACCCCCGGTGAGGACATGCCTTACTACAGGCCTACAAGCCCTCAGTCCAGCCTCTCTCAGCCTATTGAGGACAGTCTGAGCACTGACGAAGGGATTGTGCGTTCCTGGTGTAACATCTGCAGTCCTCATGCCTCCTTGCAGCATGCCTAATTCACGTTCAAGCAGATGAGCAGGGACCCTGGCCATCTTTCTTTTGGTGTTTTTCAGAGTCAGTAGAAAGGCCTCTTTAGTGTCCTAAGTTTTCATAACTGTGACTTTAATTGCCTACCGTCTGTAAGCTGTTAGTGTCTTAACGACTGTTCCACAGGGGCAAGTTCATTAATTGTTTATGGTTCATTGAACAAGCATGGGAAACAGTTTAAACCCTTTACAGTGAAGATCTGTGAAGTTATTTGGATTTTACGAATTATCTTTGAAAGACAGGGTCCTGAAAAAGGGACATTTTTTTTTGCTGAGTTGTTATAAATAAACATTCATACATATACACATACACTACCAGTCAAAGGTTTTAGAGCACCTACTCATTCAAGGGTTTTTCTTTATTTTTGCTATTTTTTACATTGCAGAGTAATAGTGAAGACATCAAAACTATGAAATAACACATAGGGAATCATGTAGTAACCAAAAAAGTGTTAAACAAATCTAAATATATTTAGTATTTGAGATTCTTCAAATAGCCTTCCTTTGCCTTGATAACAGCTTTGCACACTCTTGGCGTTCTCTCAACCAGCTTCACCTGGAATGCTTTTCCAACAGTCTTGAAGGAGTTCCCACATATGCTGAGCACTTGTTGGCTGCTTTTCCTTCACTCTGCGGTCCGACTCATCCCAAAACATCTCAATTTGGTTGAGGTCAGGGGATTGTGGAGGCTAGGTCATCTGATGCAGCACTCCATCTCTCTCCTTCTTGGAAAAATAGTCCTTACACAGCCTGGAGGTGTGTTGGGTCATTGTCCTGTCCCACTAAGTGCAAACCAGATGGGATGGCGTATCGCTGCAGAATGCTGTGGTAGCCATGCTGGTTAAATGTGCCTTGATTTCTAAATAAATCACAGACAGTGTCACCAGCAAAGCACCCTCACACCATAACACCTCCTCCTCCATGCTTTACGGTGGGAAATACACATGCGGAGATCATCCGTTCACCCACACTGCGTCTCACAAAGACATGGCGGTTGGAACCAAAAATCTCCAATTTGGACTCCAGACCAAAGGACAGATTTCTACCAGTCTAATGTCGTGCACTTGTTTCTTGGCCCAAGCAAGTCTCTTCTTATTATGGGTGTCCTTTAGTAGTGGTTTCTTTGCAAACATTCAACCATGAAGGCCTGATTCACGCAGTCTCCTCTGAACAGTTGATGTTGAGATGTGTCTGTTACTCTGTGAAGCATTTATTTGGGCTGCAATTTCTGAGGCTGGTAACTCTAATGTACTTATCCTCTGCAGCAGAGGTAACTCTGGGTCTTCCATTCCTGTGGCGGTCCTCATGAGAGCCAGTTTCATCATAGCGCTTGATGGTTTTTGCGACTGCACTTGAAGAATCTTTAAACGTTCTTGAAATGTTCCGTATTGACTGATCTTCATGTCTTAAAGTAATTATGGACTGTCTTTCTCTTTGCTTATTTGAGCTGTTCTTGCCATAATATGGACTTGGTCTTTTACCAAATAGGGCTATCTTCTGTACACCCCCTACCTTGTCACAACACAACTGATTGGCTCAAACGCATTAAGAAGGAAAGAAATTCCACAAATTAACTTTTAAGAAGGCCCACCTGTTAATTTAAATGCATTCCAGGTGACTACCTCATGAAGCTGGTTGAGAGAATGCCAAGAGTGTGCAAAGCTGTCATCAAGGCAAAGGATGGCTATTTGAATATTTTGATGTGTTTAATACTTTTTTGGTTACTACATGATTCCATGTGTGTTATTTCATAGTTTTGATGTCTTCAAAAATAAAGACAAACCCGTGAATGAGTAGGTGTTCTATAACTTTTGACCGGTAGTGTGTGTGTATATATATATATATACACACATACATACACACTTTTTTATATACCTTCCTTTAGGATTCCCCGCAAACCCTACCATCACTCCCCCAATTGGAGTAAACTAATAAACAATAACACTTAGGCTTCTACTTCCAGGTTATTCGTACTATACACATTTTACAGACACAATCTATTTTACTATATTTCTGATGTCCATCCAGTTCGATTTCTATTTGCCATATATTTGTAAGTGTGCTGTTTCACAAATGTTCTGAACCTATATACATTTTATAGAAACAATTGACATACTTCCTAAATTCACAAATAATACATGTGATTTTTTTAGCTTTTAGTTATAACTGACCATATAATGTATATTGTAAAGGTGTAGTTAATCTCGTTCCCAGCCACTGCTTTTGCGTGATAGCCTGGGAACGAGAATAGGGTGTAGTTGCCACTTTATGCACAAAATCACTGGAGACTCTTTTTCAGGGATCCCCCAAGTGGTCATCCTCACCAGGGTGGATCTGGCTTGTCCGTTGGTGAAAAAAAACTTGAAAGAAGTGTATCAAAGCAAGTTTATCAAGAATATGGTGAGACTCTCAAATTTAAGGTATATAGGGTCATATACTGTATAGTGGCGCAGTGGTCTAAGGCACTGCATCGCAGGCGTCACTACAGTCCCTGGTTCGGATCCAGGCTGTATCACATCCGGCCGTGATAGGGAGTCCCATAGGGCGGCGCACAATTGGCCCAGCGTCGTCTGGGTTTGGCCGGGGTAGGCCGCCATTGTAAATAAGAATTTGTTCTTAATTAAAAATAAATAACACTTCCCATAATGGATTCAAACTACACAGTGAACTGGAATTTACATGATTCAGATTGATGAAGTATAGATCCCAGAAAAAATTGTTTATGTCAAATATTTTTGGAGGGCACTATGTGTATTTGTGTGTATATAAAGCTTATTTTATGTTTTTGTTGAAGATGGAGAAATGCAGTATAAGGCTGGGCGTCCCAGTAAACTGCATCCTTCCTGTGAAGAACTACCATGAGGAAATCGACTTGGACGAAGACATGGATGTGCTGCTATTGAGAGCACTGAAGCAGATGATCGACTTTGGAGACGATTTCCTGAAGGAGATGGCTGTGCCTGTGTTAACTATAACATCTGTGTGCACCATGTCAGTTACAGTATAGCATGTAATGTGATGCTAGCCATGCTCTATATTGGTCGAAGCGTTTGTGATGTGTTATGTCATTATTTGTCTTTGCAGTTTACCAAACACCCTTGTTCAGGGAAATTACCTTCTCAGTTTTCCCCAACGAAAAGTTGCTAAAATAAATATGCATTCAATAAAGATGAGATCAAAACTTCTGCTAGTTCCTCTTTAACACTATGGAAGTATACCTCTCCAAAGTGTCTCTCCAAAGAATTAGAATCCATTCAGAGATGATGCTGCCGCATCATTGGCACTCCCTACAACTCACTCACATCTCAGGAGAGCAAGTGGGGCAAAGCCATAGTCGAAACTTATCAAAGCGCACCTTCACGACCACACAAATCCTCTATACAAGTTTCTAATCCCTGCATAGAGACAGTATGATCTGAGGATATTCCACTGTGACAAGCCTTACTACCAGACACCAGAGGAATGTCCTTTCTGTCCAATTAAGTAATTGTGGACAATACATTACAGGGCATCATAAAAAAGTCACATACAAAAGATAACACAAGTCATAACACTAAATCAATACATAGGCATTATTGCTCATGAGTATGAAGAGGTATGTCCCTTCCTGTCCAAGGAAGTCATTGTGGACAGTCCATAATAAGGGGTCCCTTTTTGTCTCAAGTTATGAATAGTATCTCAAACCTTCAAACTCAACTCTGGACCTGGAAGCCAGTTCCACTGCATTTTTTTATTGTTCCCATCTAATCAGGGACTGATTTAGACCTGGGACACCAGGTTTGTGCAATTAATTATCAGGTAGAACAGAAAACCAGCAGGCTCCGGACCTCATAGGGTAAGAGTTGAATGCCCCTGATCTATAGGATACATTTGTGATGTGTTAAAACAGTATTTATTTTTCTCTTAAAATGAGCCCCACTTCTCAGCAAGAGAGGACTTGGTCTCCATCTTCTGGACAAGTTCTGTACTTACATAAACCATCCACCTCAACTCTACCCAACACCTCAATGCAGAAACAGACTGGCCTTAGGGCAGTTCAAGTGAATATCTATAGCACAGTGGGCTTGTCTAAATTGGGGATTTTGTGCAGAATAACATTTATTTGGCTAATAATGGAGGCCTTGAGGGAAGAAAATGGTTCAGTGTGGTAGACATTTCTGGTCCCAGTCTTAATGGTGTGGAGATATTGTATCTAGAAGAAAATACATTAGATGCAGTCAGCAGGACCTATTGATCTTAATGTTTTCAAAAGTGACAGTAAACCCAAGGAGGGCCAGTAGCAGTAAGGAAATTGACTAAGCCATCATTCTCTGAAGAGGATTTCTCCTGTGGTCTACACAACTCAAGCTCTTCTGTCTGAATGATGTGTAGAGATTCAAAGTAACATAGAAATCATAACTGCATCTCCATTTGAAGGTGCACTGGACTGTATGGGTGCATTTCACATATACATGTATTTGACCCTGGTCTGGGTGGGTTGTGTGTGAAAGATGTGAGGCATATTTACAAGCCATACTATTTATGGCATCTAGCGTTCACACTTTCTTTTTTTTTACCTTTATTTAACTAGGCAAGTCAGTTAAGAACAAATTCTTATTTTCAATGACAGCCTAGGAACAGTGGGTTAATTGTTCAGGAGCAGAAGGATAGCTTTTTACCTTGTTAGCTCAGGGATTTACTAGTCCAACGCTCTAACCACTAGGCTACCCTGAAAGGTCCTCATGAAAGTTGAATTGTTATCTTTCTCTTTTATGAATTAAGAAACACAACAACTGATTTGGGAGAGAAGGTCTGAAACTGATTTAGTGTAATTAGTAGACTACCTTGATGGGAATACATTTAGAGCAGGGCTCTCTAACCCTGTTCCTGTAGGGCTACCCTCCTGTTCACTCCAACCCCAGTTATAATTAACCTGATTCAACGAGCTAATTATTAGAATCGGGTGGAGTGAAAACATACAGGATGGTAGCTCTCCAGGAACAGTGTTGGAGAGCCCTGATTTAGAGCAATAACTTGTTTAAAGAATTATAATTCTATTGAGAAAACAGATGTGCATAGTTTTGTGTTAGTATGGTCTCGACTCATTGCCGTTCCATGTGTGCTTTCTCTCTCTCTCTCCCTCTTTTGCCTGTTTCTGGACCCATAACTGGAAGGTAACTGAGAATCACCAAATAAAGAGGCTAACTTATCATGCTGGAACCATCGGCACCCCACAACAAGAGGACAAAAATCTACATTGTCTTTATTGACAAACAGTATGGACTTTCTCAGTCATACAGTCACGTTAACCTTTATTATTATCCAGAAGGATATGATCAAAGGATACCTGTGGCTGCTCTCTTGTGTATGTAGTGTAGTCTCGAAGGCTACACTACATAAGAGAGAATACAGTAGACGAAACACGTCAAGAAGAGATTTATGACCTATTTTATGGGTCACGTGTTTATGGCCCTATAGGTACATCCTGTCCGGAAGTTCTCACGCTATCGAGTGAGTGTTTATGTAGCCTGATAGTGCAGCTGTTCCTTTGAAGTAAAGCCTGTGTTTACATTAAATCTGTCAAGGTGATTGATGGGTAGTGCCCTCGTTGAACTGTGGAATGTGTTTGAACATTTGAAAGAGTATGGCCCCTCGGAAGTTCTCATGGTATCGTGTGAGTGTTTATGTAACCTGATAGTGCAGCTGTTCCTTTGAAGTGAAGCCTGTGTTTACATTAAAGCTGTCAAGGTATTTTATGGGTCACGTGGTTATGCCCCTATATGTACATCCTGTCCTTCCGTTCGAGAGATAAACCCCAGAAGACTAAAGAAGAAATTAAACATGTCTCTTAGGCCAATTGTAGGTGAATTGTTTTCCTCGTGTCAAGAACACAATGACAAAACCATCGAAGACATTCTTTGTGATGCCCCTGATTGTTTTAATGAAGTGCTGGATATGAGTGACGGCCATATGGGTTACATTTTCCAACCGGACGATTCAACTGTGAAGATTTTCACAAACAGCTGTCTCAGCACCCTTTTTCAGCCAAAAGCTGAGAGTTTTGCGCTGTGGATGAGAGAATGGCTTAAGATACGCCTTGCACTATGCCAGATCGAACAGGCCCTGAGTGGGACCACCCTGCCTGGGTACGCCTTGGAAGAGGAAGTCTGCGGGCGAAGTGATTTGAAAGCCATAAGAATCTCTTCAGTGGCGTATAGTTCCGACTCCAAAGTGACAATTTTAGGTTGTGCCGAATTCGATAGTTCAAATGCAACCAAATCAGTTAGTTCGTATGTATTTTCAAAAGCATGCACAGAGGTCAACTATTTTGTGCCTGTCTTTAGCTTTAGGTGGGGCGATTATCATACATTCCTTGACATGATGAAACAAGTGGAAAATCTTTTCCAACATCGTGAACAGTTACGCCGATGGGCGCTTCTATCCTTAAGACAGAACCTGGGCCTAAAGGCAAGACGTTTGATCTATCCAGGCAAAGAAAACATACGGAACCTGGATGGAGCAGGATATCGTGCAGGGAAGAGACAATGTCTGATCAGGTCACAGCTTGAAGATGTTGATTTAGAGACAGATGGAAGTGTTGGTCCCCCCGGTCTTTTTCTGTCAGAAAGGAATAGTTCAATAAAAACGTGTAACAGGCTTGGTTAAATATTGCATAGTAAAATTGTTTAAATAATTATAACATGTTTGAAAGGTCTGTACTAAAGATTTAGAATTAAATAAAGGGTTTTAAAATTGGGGGAGGGGGGGGTATGTTAGGGTGTCTCTGCATGTGTGTTTGAAACAATGTTTTTCTTCTAAACAATTCAGCATTAGGGGGGTCATTTACACATAAGGCTCTCCAAACAACCGGTGTTTTTTCCCGAGGATGGGGGGGATCAACAGTCAATCCCACCATCCAACATAGAATACGCCTAGCCACCCCCAGGTCTATAAATTCATTCCATACAATGTCTCAGTTAGAACACAGAGGATCATCGGACTTCTGCAAGCCTTTACAAATGGAGAATTTTGAAGGTGAGTTGCAATTACCCTCTAAAGAATGCTTTTAACTATGCATGTTACAATTTAAAGAATCAACTTTTTTTTACATGTTAAACGAGAATGGACTAGGGCCCTATATAGGTATTTAACCCCAAAATGTTGTGGATGAAGTCATATATATATTATATTAGATTTTGTGCGCCTTAGGTAGTTTGTGGGGAATTGTTTGATATTGCATGTTAGATATTATGGCAGTTGTTAGATACTAAACAGTTGTTATGTTTTTTTCCCCAGATATTTAAAAAGTGGTGGACACCAAATTTTCAGGTATGTTTTTATGTCAATGGTATGTCTTTTTTTAAAGTAAAATGTATATATTTTGTATAAATATATTTTTATATTATTTAAAACGTCTATAGGATACCCTACATTTACCCAGCTGCTCCCGGGAATAATAGATTTGGATCATCAAACATTAGACGTTATAGAAGATTCTGAGGAACAAACGGAGGTGTTTCTTTACGCAGTCCTACGCCCTCAAGCTATTTGACGTAAGTCAAAAAATAACATGTGTAATAATCTTTATACATTACACATTAAACAAAGTGTGTACACTATTTTAAAAAGCTAATACATAAACTCATTGCCAAAAGCAAACAAGCGAGGCAGAATGAAATAAAGCACCAGCCGGCATGACAACGGCTGAACAATAAACAATCAATCACAAGGACATGGGGGAAACCAGAGGGTTAAATACACAACAGATAATGATGGGGAATGCAAACCAGGTGTGTGAAAAACAAGACAAGACAAATGGAAAATGAAAAGTAGATCAGTGATGATTAGAAGACCGGTGACGTCGACCGCCGAATGCCGCCCGAACGAGGAGGGGAACCGACTTCAGTCGAAGTCGTGACACCACCCCAACAAGAATACCCAAGGCATTATGGGCGCTACCAGTGACTGACTACCGGGGTAATGAAACCGACGATATTCTACCGTTATGTACGGACGGCTTTGCTAAAACTCAAAGAAGCCCCAGAAGCGAAGATTTAGCAGACATCTGCACCCCCCCAGGAAGCCCCAGCCAATCGCTATATAATCTAGCACCTACGGCACATCCAAGTACTTCACGGCTCCACAGAACTGGCGCTCAAGTACACAGAACAGCATCAGCTCTGCCCAAGAAGCCCGACGGGTCTGAAAACGATTGGATTAAAGAGCATGCTCTCTATGGATACGGTATGACACGTTTTTATTAGTTATACATTTTTTTAAAGAATATGTTAAAACAATGTCAAATAATGTTTTTTTTCAGACTCCGACGAAACCTATACAAATCTTACAGATTCTACACATCCAGAGGACATCGGGATAGGAACCACTTTATCGAGGATTCCTAACAGTGAGAACTGTGTTAATATATTAATATATTTGAAATGTACGGTTTAAAAAAGCATTTTCTCTTTTAGCACTATTACTGGTTGTTTTTATATAATATATATTTTATTTTTAATACACTATTTTGTATATATTTTTCTTTCAGACTCCTCCCAGGCGTGGAGCAGCTTCAGAGGAGGGTTCTTTATCATGACACAGACTCTGTGGTCTATGTAAGCAAACCGGGTGATTGGAACCCCCCCCTCAGCAACTATCTGGGTGGTTTAACGAGTGAACTCGAAGATGGTGACCATATCATAGAGTGGGCATCCTGTGGTCCCAAAAGCTATGCTTTTAGGACTAAAGACAATCACAATCGGAAATGTTGAACTCCTACAAAAAGATTGTTAGGGATAAAAAATGGGTTCCATCTACGTAATGCCCCACTTACTAAAAGATTCCGGGTAGTCTATGACAAGAGATTGCTTTTACCTGATGGGACCACCTTGCCCTTTGGTTACTGACTTATGTTACAAGCCCCATGTGTCTTAACCCATAATGGCTGCTGTAGAAGGTTTTGATCCCAGGATGCAACTACCTTTTCGGCCTTAATTGCAGGCCCATCCAATAGCGGTAAAACTTGTTTTGTAAAAGGTATTTTAGAGAATTCTGAACATGTATTATCTCAGAAACCTGACAATATTGTGTGGTGTTATTCATATTATCAACCTTTGTATGATGAGTTGTTGAAGACAATAAAAATCAAGTTTGTTGAAGGAATACCCGCATCCCTGTCTGATGAACTTTTTATCTGCTGGTTTTGTACGATATGCTATTTGCCGGTAGCGAACATCCTGAAATAGCACGAGCTTTTACTCAATATACTCATCATCGAAACCTGTCAGTGCTTTACTTGGTACAAAATGTGTTTCGCCAAGGTAAAAATAGCCATACCATTAGTTTGAACGCCATTTACATGGTTTTGTTCAAAAACCTTGGAGACAAACTACAAATAGACACTCTAGCTCAGCAGATGTACCCTGGAAGGAAATCATACTTTATGGAAAGCTATGAGGACGCTACCAAAGCACCATTTTCCTATTTAATCGTGGATTTAAAATCAACTACTCCAGAACACCTGAGGCTCAGAACAGGATTGTTTCCGTGGGAGTGGCCGACAGTTTACATTCCTAAAAAGTAAACAGTATATCTCTGCGTTTAAAAAGAAACCTACCGCTCTTGAGTTCCCTAGTTGGGGCTTCCCCTAAAGAACGTAAGACCATCTTGGGTCATTGTTCTTCAGATCTCATATTATCCCTATGTGAGATTGCGGCCTTTGAGAAGATTCAAAGCATTCTGCTCACCCTGACCCAATTAAAAAAATCTAAGAGACAAAAGACTGCGATCAAACTCTTTGCCAATAAAAGGGCCAGTCTTCAAAAGAAAAGACATACCATACAACAGTCTGGGGGTTTTCTTCTACCTTTACTAAGTATAGCCGTGCCCTTCAACACCAGCCTTATTGCTGCCAGACGTGGGGGTTGAACACACAGTGTGATGGCAAATAAAATGTACTTAGTGCCTCAACAAGAGTTGGATAGACTTAAACAACAATTACCGGGTCTTGAAAATATCAGACAAACAGCGGAAAATGATTTGGATATGGCCATGAAGGATATTTTGAACAGAAAAGGATTGAATCCCTATGATAAGGTCCAAAAATACACAAACCTCTTGCAAAGGTATTTGGCCATGGTAAAACAAGGTGAGAGAGAGACCAACCATTTATTGCTTTCCCTACCGGAACCCTTAATGGATGCCGAGCATAGAGAGAGCCATGCCCCTGCAATGCCTGGACCGGTGATCTTACCGGTTGAAGATCAAATGCATGTTGAAGATAATGTCATGCATGACATGTTGACACATGTTCCAGCACGTAACAGGAACATTTTTAGATACATTTTGAACAAGATAAAAGACTCAAAGGGGGCCGCTACTTGGAATGACAAAGGAGAGTTTATCTTTTAGGGGGATGTTGTTCGGGGTTCTCATATGAGCACAGATGGAGGGATTGTGCGTTCCTGGTGTAACTCTGGCAGTTGTTGTTGCATTCCTGTACCTGTCTCGCAGGTGTGATGTTCGGATGTACCGATCCTGTGCAGGTGTTGTTACACGTGGTCTGCCACTGCGAGGACGATCAGCTGTCTGTCCTGTCTCCCTGTAGCGCTGTCTTAGGCGTCTCACAGTACGGACATTGCAATTTATTGCCCTGGCCACATCTGCAGTCCTCATGCCTCCTTGCAGCATGCCTAAGGCACGTTCACGCAGATGAGCAGGGACCCTGGGCATCTTTCTTTTGGTGTCAGTAGAAAGGCCTCTTTAGTGTCCTAAGTTTTCATAACGGTGACCTTAATTTCCTACCGTCTGTAAGCTGTTAGTGTCTTAACAACCATTCCACAGGTGTGTGTTCATTAATTGTTTATGGATCATTGAACAAGCATGGGAAACAGTGTTTAAACCCTTTACAATGAAGATCTGTGAAGTTATTTGGATTTTTACTAATTATCTTTGAAAGACGGCGTCCTGAAAAGTGGACGTTTCTTTTTTTGCTGAGTTTAGTTGGTTGAGTGTTCATTCTGATATTTCAACCTGTGTATCCTGATCGCGTCTGGTGTGGGTGGACAAAATCAACATGCGCGCAATGGCGCACAATGGAGTCGGTTTGGTCAGCATATAACCATCAAGCGAGGAAAGCAAGCTATATTTTGCCAAGTAAGGCTGAAGTCATCATGTAAACTGCTGACCTAGACAATTGCGCATAATCAGAGCACAAACAAATATGCACAAATAAGCTAGCGAATGTCCTTGGCTGCTATTATAGCCAGTTAACTTTAGCTAGGTAACATTAGCCAAAGTAAGACTGTAACGTTAGCTAACGCGTATGACCAGTTCATGCACTGAAATATATCATACTTTCTTACACAAAACATAGCTAGCTAACGTTAGTTACGTTAAGTTTAAAACTGTTAGGTTTGAGAATATGTTTCTTTGCTACACAGGAATGTGTTTGAGCTACGGCTGATAAGTTGTGGAACAATACAGTGGATTGTGCAAACACCTGGTGTCTGGCTGGCGGGCTGTGATTAACCTTGAGCGAGAACAGTATGTAGAAGCTATTGACACATGCATGGAAACATTGTTGCAGACAGCAGACAGTCAGTTTAAGGTTGAGACAAAAACAGGACTGAGCCTGTGGCCTCAGTAACCCCGGACAACAAGCGCCAAGAGGCTGGGACCAGCCTGTGCGCCTACGATAGGCGCACAGCAAGTATAAACCACGCCCAGCCTCTACCCTGACAGGCCAGCTCATGAAGCGGGAACTATCACTGTCAGGGTATTTATAAGGGACCTTTTAGGGTGTTGGCCAGTTCTCTGTTTACCCTGCGTGGTGTTACAGTGAACCCGTATATACGAAGATTGCGTTTACCATTTATTGCTTAGTTAAATAAACAGTACATAGTATATAATCGATGACTCAGTGTCATATCTTGTTCTGATACCAGATTCGAATTATCGCAACCGTTAACAAAACCACCAAACTTTGCAAAACTTTGGCAAACTGTCACACTGCTAGCTAGCTACCTAAAAATGCATGCAATGGGCATCGCAAAACTAGCTAGGTAGGCTACTCCATAGATCATGTTACGATAAGACAAGATTTCAGACAGGAGAAACACTGCGCTACGCTACAATTCCTCGACTAAGAACAACCAAGACCACAACACAAACCATAGCTGAGAAAACAAATTGCTTTGTTAAGAAACTGTATGCTAGTTATGAACCGCATATAGTCAATGGTTGAACACAACGCATGTAAACAGAGACTCAGTTCAGTTGTGCACTGTAAGTGTGCAAATGCAAGCTAGCATCAGACAACTTACCAGACTCGACTGACAGCATCGCGGTTTCAAACATGTATGTATGTAGAATATTTTCCACCTCCGGCATACGCTCCCTCTCCTGCCTTCTTGTCATTACTATAATCCACATTTGTGCTGACTGATTAACACGTTGTCATGTTCACAGGAGGCTGCTGAGGGGAGGACAGCCCATAATAATGGCTGGAACGAAGCAATTGGAATGGCAGCAAACACATGGAAACCATGTGTTTTAAGTATTTGATACCATTCACCCTAATCTGCTCCAGTGTATTTTAACCAAGCAAGAGAAATACATGTTCAATCAGTACTGAGTGAATTAACAAAATTTGTTTGGAACGAACGCTTCCAGACTATCCATTTAAATGGTCTGTTGAAGTCAATGTTTTCAGAACAGGGTTGGTAGTGTAAAGGTTAGAGTTACCACCTGTGTTGGCCTCCTGTAGGATACATTTGAACCATTATTTAATTTATAGTTTTGACAGCCCTCTCCCGACACACACACTTATTTTCATTTATTAGGTGGTTCTTAAAAGAGCCTGTGGAGTGGCAGGCAAGTGGTAGTGAGTGTGGTGGTGTGTATTACTGCGTGCGTCTTCCTAGAACGGAGGAGAGACCAGCTCTCAGACTCTCAAGGTAGAGGTCGTTGGCCTTATGCGTGAGACGCACGCCATCCCTACTGTACTACCTATGGACACAGTGCTTTATGGCAGAGAGGTGGCTTGTGGGCATGTGCCTGTCGCGGAGAAATGCAAGCTGGCCCATGTGGAGCTGACAAACAACTTATGCCAATTCAAATGCATGCAGTAGGCCTACACATTGCACTTCGCACACTATCAATCCTTAAAATGTATGTTCTGTTCCAAATCTGTGCGCACTCCCATCTGTTTTCATTTTTATGCTGCCATTTATAAATGTGGGAATGTATTCTCTTTTATTGGAGATGGACAGCTGTGTACTTAACTACTGAGAACATTTGTAGCTAAAGGATTTAGAGCACATATCCAATTTCAGATATGTAAATATGTATATAATTTTTCTTAAGAGTTTTTGGTACTTGTCTAATGACTTAGTATTTTACAGGTATTTCTCAGCAGTGTTTGTATCAGTTACCAACATTTCTCTTGACGATCCACAAGGTTATGTATGTTTTTTTTATTCAAACCCAGTGCTACCACACGTTTCTACACCATGGTAAAGTTGGTTTGAGATTTGATATTCGCCAGACATTCGGAACTTCAATAGCTTGCAAACGATTTGAGGTTCTTTCCGATTTCGACCCGAGTTTCTTAATCACAAGGCATCAGTTTAGGCAGCCTGGAGCACCATCAATGCAACTAGTTAGGGACCATCAGCAAAGTGCATGATCACGATATTCAAATTTCAATAGCTCTTCAACCACTCAATCATGACTGCCCATTATTCCTTATATAGAGAAGCATTTTGCACAAACTTCCAACTTCAACTGTATATGGCTCTGTAAAAAGGTAATTATAAAGCTGGTTGTTTGGATCCTGGATGCTGAATGTCATGAAGAGTGATCAGATGAATTGCAATGAATTGCAAAATCCCTCTTTGCCATGCAAATGAACTGAATCCCCAAAAAACATTTCCACTGCATTTCAGCCCTGCCCCAAAAGGACCAGCTGACATCATGTCAGTGATTCTCTCGTTAACACAGGTGTGAGTGTTGACGAGGACAAGGCTGGAGATCACTCTGTCATGCTGATTGAGTTCGAATAACAAACTGGAAGCTTCAATTGGAGGGTGGTGCTTGGATTATTGTTCTTCCTCTGTCAACCGTGGTTACCTGCAAGGAAACACGTGCGGTCATCATTGCTTTGCACAAAAAGGGCTTCACAGGCAAGGATATTGCTGCCAGTAAGATTGCACCTAAATCAACCATTTATCGGATCATCAAGAACTTCAAGGAGAGCGGTTCAATTGTTGTGAAGAAGGCTTCAGGACGCCCAAGAAAGTCCAGCAAGCGCCAGGACCATCTCCTAAAGTTGATTCAGCTGCAGGATCGGGGCACCACCAGTACAGAGCTTGCTCAGGAATGGCAGCAGGCAGGTGTGAGTGCATCTGCACGCACAGTAAGGCAAAGACTTTTGGAGAATGGCCTGGTGTCAAGAAGGGCAACAAGGAAGCCACTTCTCTCCCGGACAAACATCAGGGACAGACTGATATTCTACAAAAGGTACAGGGATTGGACTGCTGAGGACTGGGGTAAAGTCATTATCTCTGATGAATCCCCTTTCCGATTGTTTGGGGCATCCGGAAAAAAAGCTTGTCAGGAGAAGACAAGGTGAGCGCTACCATCAGTCCTGTGCCATGCCAACAGTAAAGCATCCTGAGACCATTCATGTGTGGGGTTGCTTCTCAGCCAAGGGAGTGGGCTCACTCACAATTTTGCCTAAGAACACAGCCATGAATAAAGAATGGTACCAACACATCCTCTGAGAGCAACTTCTCCCAACCATCCAGGAACAGTTTGGTGACGAACAATGCCTTTTCCAGCATGATGGAGCACCTTGCCATAAGGCAAAAAAGTGATAACTAAGTGGCTCGGGGAACAAAACATCAATATTTTGGGTCCATGGCCAGGAAACTCCCCAGGCCTTAATCCCATTGAGAACTTGTGGTCAATCCTCAAGAGGCGGGTGGACAAACAAAAACCCACAAATTCTGACAAACTCCAAGCATTGATTATGCAAGAATGGGCTGCCATCAGTCAGGATGTGGCCCAGAAGTTAGTTGACAGCATGCCAGAGCGGATTGCAGACGTCTTGAAAAAGAAGGGTCAACACTGCAAATATTGACTCTTTGCATCAACTTAATTTAATTGTCAATAAAAGCCTTTGACACTTATGAAATGCTTGTAATTATACTTCAGTGTTCCATAGTAAGATCTGACAAAAATATCTAAAGACACGGAAGCTGCAAACTTTGTGGAAATTAATATTTGTGTCATTCTCAAAACTTTTGGCCACAACTGTACAGAGAACAGATCATAGAGATAATAGAAATATAGGTGTATATTTTTGGTGCTAGTGAAAATGAAATGAAAAATAAATGATGCAGTGATAAATGCAGAGTCATGTGTACATATATATATTCATATGGCTCTGTAAAAAAAGTGTTTCCTAGACTATAGACTAGCCTACCCGCACAGCCTACCTTCAATAGCAACTATTTTACATCCAAGATATCTGATATGGGTTTGAGATATGGAGCTGCGCTAGCAGTGGTGTGGGCTGGTGTGGATAAAATGTCAGGGCCAAATTCATGTTCCGGTCTGCCCCTGGACACAGTAAAATGAAAGTGAAATCTAGAATTATGTAGAGCATAGGCAGTTGAACAAAGATAGAGACCGCAGGTGTAACTTTGCTCATTTGAGAATCCGGTTGACAAGATACGTGACAGAACTTGGCAAGGTACATTTCTGAACAATTTAAATTGATAGAGTATGACGTTATATAATACTTATATAACTTTATTATGATATTTATAGACCAATGGTAATAAAACTGGGCTTTCAATTGTTTTGGAATAGGCTGGTGGACCTGATGCTGTAAATGTACAGAGAACAGATCATAGAGATAATAGAAATATAGGTGTATATATAAGCTATGTATATCCTGATATAGCCATTTTGGGTGCTAGTGAAAATGAAATGAAAAATAAGTGATGCAGTGATAAATGCAGTCATGTATATATATATATATATATATATATATATATATATATATATATATATAAATGTATTAGAAAGCTGGTTGTTTGGATCCTGGATGCTGATTGGACACGTTCCAAGACGTGCTGTATTGGCCATCACAGGCACACAATGCCTGCTAACACTTCAATCTGAATTATCACTGCGCCTCCATAAAAATCATGTTCATCATCATGTTCATGTTGCTGTCTGTGATCATCTCTTGTATTTATCTCAAGTCGCACATTATTTCCCCTTGCTTCTAGCGTATGGTTTAGTACAGCTGGGGTTAACATGCCTAGCTGTCTGCCTGCCCAACCTCGGAAGATTGGTTTCACTTTTGAATTGCTGAACTCTATAGAGAGCGAACGGGTGTCCAGACGAGACTACATTTTTTTCTGAGCCAGGCGAAATGACGCATCAACCTCATTATTTTGGATATATCTAAGTAAATTCGAAAAGAAGAAAATCTAAAACAAATGAAAATGCAGCAACTGCAGTAGTGGTCCGCAATATTACAACCGGTGTTGTGATAATTGTATTGTTTTCCCTACCAGGTATCTCATAGGTCTCTGTGGTATAACGACAGCTGTGATGGAAACAGGAAGTTTCGGTACAATTTTATACATGCAGATAGATCCTGTGTTCATTCGACATGGTGGAATATTTTTGTGTCAGTAAAATTAATTGTGAATTATGCGATAAATGGCGGTGAAAATTCCTTTATGAGCAAAATTTGCAATGATAACCATCATATCGAATGAAGTCACAAGATGATATGGTGTGTGGTCCTCCAACTAAGACTCGGGAAAGCATGCAGTTTATTAGGCTACACATTAAGTTATGATGAACATCACAGGGTGGTGAAAGTGCACATTGATGTTGATGCTCCTTTCCAATAAATATTGAGGGTCTTATTCTGGTGACATGATGACTGATGCTCGACTGCCAATTGAGAAATACAAATATTCTTGCTCTTATCCATACTAATCTTATCATGTAGACTAGCCTACCCGCACAGCCTACCTTCAATAGCAACTGTTTTACAACAGAGATATCTGATATGGTTTTGAGATATGGAGCGGCGCTAGCAGTGATGTGGGCTGGTGTGGATAAAATGTCAGGGCCAAATTCATGTTCCAGTCCGCCCCTGGACACGTTAAAATGAAAGTGAAATCTAGAATTATGTAGAGCATAAATGTACAACATTTATACACATAAAAACGACATAAAAGCATAAAAACATCATTTGAGTATTACATTTAAATTAGTTAAAAAGTACATGTTGCTCATTTAAAAAGAATAGAAGCAACCATGAATAAAATAAATGTTTCTTGTTAAAACATCGCATTCTGTAAAAGCCATTTAAAATGTGTACAAATGATTTAACAAAGTTAAAACATTTTTAAGACATGAAAAACAGGTTGAAAGGTCACTTTGGCTGTCTTCGGTCCTTTGTACAGGAACGGGGTGACTCCCTATCAAACTCGTCTCCTCCTGCTCCTCCGAATCAATTACCGTCCTGTCTGTCGGGGCCCACATGAGATCCGGAAGTTTCGGTACAATTCAATAAATACAGATAGATAAATTGTTTGTTCGACAAAGTAGGATATTTTTGTGTCAGTAAAATTAAGTATGCGAGAAATGGCGGTGGTGATTTATAATAACTATCATATCGAAGTACATTTGGGAGTCACTCAATGATATGGTATGTGGTCCGCCCACTAAAACTAGGGAAAGCATTCTGTTTATTGAGGCTACAGATTAAATAAATTATGATTAACTTCACAGGGTGGTGAAAGTGCACCCTGATGTTGATGCACCTTTACAATAAATATCGAGGGTCTTATTCTGGTGACATGATGATCGGTGCTCGACTGCCAATTGAGAAATACAAGTATTCTTGCTCTTATCTATAATAATTTTATCATGTAGACTAGCCTACCCGCTCAGCCTAACCACACTCTATCTATGAGCTGTTGACTAGAACGCACATGCCTCATTTGCTAGTTAAATAACGCAACCGTTTTGCGACAAAACTATATGTAGAGTTGAAAATGCGACAGAAACACATTGAATTTTAGATTTTTATTCTGTACATGAAAACTTAATCGATTTTTTTTGGGGGTCACAAAATCGTGTCTTCTCTACTCCGACAATTAATCAACAGTTTAAAGGGGAAACCTAGTTAGTTTTAAGTTTGTTTTCTTTGATTAATCTCTCCTCCTTCATGGTGCTGCTTCTTCTTCTGTGGATTTTAAATGGCGCTTGGCAACCAACTTTAAGGTGCATTACCGCCACCAACTGGACTGGAGTGTGGAACGCGTTCATCTTTCAATCACCCACTTGTGCTAGTTAGAATGCTCCTAAAAAACAATAAGCTTGAATATAACTGAGTTGCTAAAATAGTGTAATGACAATCCTCGCTTTTGAGGTTGTAAGTCACTCTGGATAAGAGCATCTGGTAAATTACCAAAATGTAAATTATGTTTACATAATTTGTTCTAGAATTGACATTATATTTAGTAGTTGAACAGACCTGAATCACTGGACAAAGATATGGGACTCGGTGAATCAAAACATGCAGCCAGCCCCAGCCCCAGCCCCAGCCCCAGCTCCATCTAAAGGTAAGATGTGCACGTGTTCAAATGCATGGGGTTAAATTGTGATTTAAAAAAAAAATGATGTAAGGGATAATCACCGAAGGGCTATGCGTTCTATGGAAAATAACGAACGATGTGGAAGATGTGTTCCACGATGCACTAGCAGAGTGGAACTGACCTTCCACGCAGTTGCATTATTTCTCCAGAGAATGCCTATAGCCCCGAGTTGATTATCACTTTTATACCATGGCTATAATTTAACACATTTGCAACTAGAAATCTGCTCATTTGCCGGTAGAAATTCACAAGTCTGTTAGGTTACCATGGCAACTACTGTAGCTATCTAGAAAACTTGCTAGCTACTTGAGTGGATGTTGAACACATTTCTAGCTAGCAAGTTGTCTAGATAGTTACAGTAGTTGCCGTGGTAACCAAACAAGCAGACTTGCTAGTTTAGCTAACCAAACTATCAGTCCTAGTTTGCTGAAAACATTATTCAACAATACCTATACTGTTTTCAATTCGATGTTTGCTTTCTAAAGCAGCTCAAACAAAATGTAAAAATAAACTATAGCCATTGAATTCAACCGTGCAAATTCTAACTTGTGTTATAGGGAATTATACACTGGGTGGAAAAGAGTATTCAACAAGTATAATATGGTATATTAGTATAATATGATATTTCAAGTTGATGAAATGGAAACAATTACAATACAGAGAATATAAATATATATCAATAATGTGACTACAGTTGAAGTCGTAAGTTTACATACACTTAGGTTGGAGTCATTAAAACTTGTTTGTCAAACACTCCACTGTCACGATCGTTTGAAGAACTGGACCAAGGCGCAGCGAGTGTAGGGTTCCACATGTTTTAATGAAACATGACACCATCAAAACAATAACACATAACCAGATCGCACCACATTGGCTTAGCACACTCACACAAAAACAATAACCCACAAAGGCAGGTGGGGAAGGGAACAAACTAAATAGGATTCCCAATTAGAGGCAACGACTATCAGCTGCCTCTAATTGGGAACCAACACAAAAACCAACATAGAACAAAAACCCCCGGTCACGTCCTGGCCCAAAACCCCATAGATAACCCAGAGGGCTATCTATGGCCAGGACGTGACATCCACAAATTTCTTGTTAACAAAATATAGTTTTGGCAAGTCGGTTAGGACATCTACTTTGTGCATGACACAATACATTTTTCCAACAATTGTTTACAGAGATTATTTCACTTACAATTCACTGTATCACAATTCCAGTGGGTCAGAAGTTTACATACACTAAGTTGACTGTGCTTTAAACAGCTTGGAAAATTCCAGAAAAGGATGTTATGGCTTAGAAGCTTCTGATAGGCTAATTGATATCATTTGAGTCAATTGGAGGTGTACCTGTGGATGTATTTCAAGGCCTACCTTCAAACTCAGTGCCTCTTTGCTTGACATCATGGGAAAATCAAAATAAATCAGCCAAGACCTCAGAAAAAAATGGTAGACCTCCACAAGTCTGGTTCATCCTTGGGAGCAATTTCCAAACGACTGAAGGTACCACGTTTATCTGTACAAACAATAGTACGCAAGTATAAACACCAAGGGACCACGCAGCAGTCATACCGCTCAGGAAGGAGACGCGTTCTGTCTCCTAGAGATGAACTTACTTTGGTGCGAAAAGTGCAAATCAATCCCAGAACAACAGCAAAGGACTTTGTGAAGATGCTGGAGGAAACAGGTACAAAAGTATCTATATCCACAGTAAAATTAGTCCTATATCGACATAACCTGAAAGGTCGCTCAGCAAGGAAGAAGCCACTGCTCCAAAACCGCCATAAAAAAAGCCAGACTACGGTTTGCAACTGCACATGGGGACAAAGATCGTACTTTTTGGAGAAATGTCCTCTGGTCTGATGAGACAAAAATAGAACTGTGTGGCCATAATGACCATCGTTATGTTTGGAGGAAAAAGGTGGAGGCTTGCATGCCGAAGAACACCATCCCAACCGTGAAGCACGGCGGTGGCAGCATCATGTTGTGGGGGTGCTTTGCTGCAGGAGGGACTGGTGCGCTTCACATAATAGATGGCATCATAAGTAATAAAAATTATGTGGATATATTGAAGCAACATCTCAAGACATCAGTCAGGAAGTTAAAGCTTGGTTGCAAATGGGTCTTCCAAATGGACAATGACCCCAAGCATACTTCCAAAGTTGTGGCAAAATGGCTTAAGGACAGCAAAGTCAAGGTATTGGAGTGGCCATCACAAAGCCCTGACCTCAATCCCATAGACAATTTGTTGGCAGAACTGAAAAAGAGTGTGCGAGCAAGGAGGCCTACAAACCTGACTATGCACTCAACTCAGTTACACCAGCTCTGTCAGGAGGAATGGGACAAAATTCACCCAACTTATTGTGGGAAGGTTGTGGAAGGCTACCCGAAACGTTTGACCGAAGTTAAACAATTTAAAGGCAATGCTGCCAACTACTAACTGAATGTATGTAAACTTCTGACCCACTGGGAATGTGATTAAAGAAATAAAAGCTGAATTAAATAATTCTCTCTACTATTATTCTGACATTTCACATTCTTAAAATAAAGTGGTGATCCTAACTGGCCTAAGACAGGGAATTTTTATTAGGATTAAATGTCAGGGATTGTGAACAACTGAGTTTAAATGTATTTGGCTAAGGTGTATGTAAACCTCCGACTTCAACTGTATATTGTGTATTTTGGATGCATGTTGGGGCCTTGGAACAAAGAAACCTCCCATTCTATTATTGTCCCTCCTAGGGTTTTTACATTGCTATGAAATTTAATTTGTGGGTGATGGGTGATGTAAGATGTATGTTGCTCTTACTGTATATCAAAGTATGCACTCAATGTATTTTTCAGTTTTTGACAAACCATGGAGGAACACACCTTGGAAGTAAGTTCTGAATAATCAATCCCCTTTGATTTTGAGTTTCTGAGCTTTTAGAACTTAAATAAAGATGAAGTTAGTGGTTTAATTTCTTAAAGGGGAATCCACCACTTTTCAACCTCATGTTTATTATCTCCAGCACCATAACAGTCTACTTGTGAAAACAGAGCATTTCTATGTTCTGTAGTTAAAATGTAAGAAAAAAAGCGGAGCTATTTCGAATGCTATAAGATTCGCAGTGATACGGGGAGCAGGAAAATGCTCTCCCCTGGCTGGAAACTCTTTGCAGGTTTTGAAAATCACAGTTTTTTACAAAAAGTGCAATGTGAACAGTGCACTTTTTAGGACCTTTCTTCATATCTTTTTAAATACAGAACATAGAAATTAGCCATTTTCATATAGACATTGGTATGGTTCTGAAGATAACGAATATGTGGTTGAAAAGTGGTGTAATTGCCCTTTTAGTCGCCAGCAGCATACAAACCTTCACACTCCTGGGCCAGACTACACTCAATCATAGGACCTACTGAAGAGATGAGTCTTCAATAAAGACTTAAAGGTTAAGACCGGATCTGCGTCTCTCACATGGATAGGCAGACCATTCCATAAAAATGTAGCTTTATATGAGAAAGCCCTGCCTCCAGCTGTTTGCTTAGAAATTATAGGGACAGTAAGGAGGCCTGCGTCTTGTGACCGTAGCGTACGTGTAGGTATGTACGGCAGGACCAATGGCACTTGTTAATGGCATTTGTTAATGCTGGTGTCCTGGCAAAATGTCCTATCTGGCCCTCATACCATCATGGCCATCTAATCATCCACAGGTTCCAATTGGCTCGTTCATCCCCTCTCCTCCCCCGTATAACTCTTCCCCAGGTTGTTGATGTAAAAGAGAATATGTTCTCAGTCATCTTACCTGGTAAAACAAGGGTCAATAAGTTTGTTCTTTAGTGATAAACCCTTATGGCCAATGTCGATTAGGGAGCGATGCTTCGCCTAGCCACGCTAATTTTGTCCAGAGTGGTTCGCCATTTGAGTGCCAGCAAGCCTACAGCATGCTAGGTCACAGGAGGTTGGTGGCGCCTTAATTGGGGAGAACGGGCTTGTGATAATGGCTGGAACAGAATAGGTGGAATGGTATCAAATACATCAAACATGGTTTCCATGTGTTTGGTGCTATTCCATTTGCTCCGCTCAAGCCATTATTATGAGCCGTACTCCCCTCAGCAGCCTCCATTGTGCTAGGTAATGCTAGGTATCAACAGCCAATCATCATTACCTGACATCGCCTCTAGTGGACATTGGCCATTATGCAGTAAGTAATTTAAGTTGTTGAGGTATTCTGACTTGAGATCCACATGTGCAACTTACTTAGACTTTTGTGTTAATCAGTCATTGATGTCAATGGGAGACTTATGTGATCATTTTATCTCACAATAGACTACCGCCCTTCATCAATTTTGTAACCCAGTATATACATTTTAAAAGTGAAAAAGGCCATTTGTAAAAGTCAAAAAGGTATTTCCCATATACTGTAACATTACATTGCAATCAGGACACTGAACTTGTTTTTCTCCGACAGTGGAAGAGATCAGTTGTTGGAGCACCTGAGGGAATATGTTCCACGTAATCCTGACATAGAACACGTTAGGATTCTGCTAGATGGACCAGTCGGAGCGGGCAAATCCAGCTTCATCAACTCCATCAACAATGTCTTTCAGAATAAAATTACAATGAAAGCCCAGGTTGATTCTGCTAATGCTGATAGAAGCTACACCATAAAAGTAAGGCTGTGTCCAGATTATTTGTAGCCTAGACCTACTGCTTACTAAAAGTATATACTATGTATTAACCATTCTACATACTACTTAGAACATACTATTTAGTAAAAATGTATGCAGTATACAGTATATATAACACATCATCTAATGCACTAAAGTGTTGTTTCACGACATTTGTTAATTTCAGTACAGCTCATCGTCCTTATCTGATTATCAGCTGTTGTCAAACACACTGGTCTGAAAAGACAATTTGCTTCCTTATTAATGCGCATCAAATTCATTCTAGTACACAAAAAGCAGAAATTAGTCTGACATCCTGTCATTTGTTGATGGGTGGCAGGTAGCCTAGTGGTTAGAGCGTTGGACTAGTAACCAAAAGGTTGCAATATCATATCCCAGAGCTGACAAGGTAAAAATCTGTCGTTCTGCCCCTGAACAAGGCAGTTAACCCACTGTTCCTAGGCCGTCATTGAAAATAAGATTGTTTTCTTAACTGACTTGCCTAGTTAAATAATCTTTTTAATCTATACTCAATTTTGTAATTTCACAGACTACAAAATGTTCAAATGTTATTGCATACCCCAAAAGCATACATTTTGTAAGCTAGGACAAGTATTTGGTCACAGCCAAGTCATTTTGCACATATTATACAAGTTCAGGGTAGCAAACATAGACATAGAGTACATGATCGCAACCAGGGTGTTGTAGTTTCATATTATATTCCTTTGGAATAAATAAATAACAAAGTGGAACTGACAGCGTTTTAACTACTTTTCAGATATGAAACAAACAGACAATCATCATATCAGTAAAAAATATCAAATTCCCAGTTTACGCTACAAAACCAACTTTATAAGAGGTTTTAAAAATAGGTTCTATTTGAAATCAAAATTCAAAATGTAACTAAGTCTGGCAATGTCAATACAATTAAACTATCAAGGGCAATGATCAGTCATACTGTGGCTAATAGGCTAACGTTAGCTATCTAGCTAGCTAGCTAGCTTCTGGGAGGATGTCATATCAGGGTTGCCATGTCTGCAGTTTTCGCTGGCAAATTGGGCTACTTTGAAAATGTTGCAGGTGAAAATATATTGTGGGTTATTGGGCTACTTTCGTCCAAGAGATTTCAAGATCCACTGTCCAACTTGCATCACTCAAACTCTCCTGTCGGATTTATTTTAGGGATTTATTTTAATTACATTTTAATTGAACCTTTATTTAACTAGGCAAGTTAGTTAAGAACAAATTCTTATTTACAATGACGGCCTACCAAAAGGAAAAAGGCCTCCTGCAGGGATGTGGGCCTGGGATTAAAAATTACAAATAAATACAATATAAATATAGGACAAAACATACATCACAACAAGATAGACAACACAACACTACATAAAGAGAGACCCACAATCATAGAAGTCAAACGAGTTAAATTGACATCCATTAATGGAAAATCATCTTGGAAGTTTAATAAGGGCAAATTATCTTTTGCCTTGCAACATATTCAAACTACTTATTCAAAAGTCCTCCATTACGTCATGTTAGCACACAATAATTATTATTTTGATAGAAAACCTAATTTTGCTTCTTATGTCGATATTCCTTCTTAATAATTCACTCGACAACGTAATGAAAAAAGGGTTTAGGCCAATTCTATTGGATATACTGTATGTGGCAGCTCTTTTCTTGCTTCACTCCAAAAATGTGGGCCAGTTTTTAGGCCTTTTGGGCAGGTTTTGAGTGGTCATTGTGCAATAAAGCTTTGCTAGACATGGCAACCCTGCATGTCATTGGAGGAGTGGGTGAGGGGCCAACTTCCCCTCTATATATTTTTTATGTGGCTACAGCTAGAGATGCAGTTAGCTAGCAAGAAATGTGAATCACTTTGCTAGCTAGCTATGCTTAACTTGAACGACTGTTATCCACAGTTAGCATATCTCTTAGTTGTCAATGAAATTTATTTGGCATCGATCAAATGGGAGAGCAGGCAGGCAAGTTTGCTACAGCTAGAGATGCAGTTAGCTAGCAAGAAATGTGAATCACTTTGCTAGCTAGTTATGCTGAACTTGAATGACTGTTATCCACAGTTAGCATATCTCTTAGTTGTCAATTAATTTTTTTTGGCGTCGATCAAATTGGAGGGCAAATCAAATCAAATGTTATTAGTCACATGCGCCGAATACAACATGTAGACCTTACAGTGAAATGCTTACTTATGAGCCCCTAACCAACAATACAGTTACAGATAAGAATAAGAGATAAAAGTAACAAGTAATTAAAGAGCAGCAGTGAAATAACAACAGCTAGACTATATACAGGGGGGTACTGATACATTGTCAATGTTTTTAACTAGGCAAGTCAGTTAAGAACAAATTCTTATTTACAATGACGGTCTAGGAACAGTGGGTTAACTGCCTTGTTCAGGGGCAGAACGACAGATTTTTACCTTGTCAGCTCGGGGATTCGATCTAGCAACCTTTCAGTTACTGGCCCAATGCTCTAACCACTAACCTCTGTCCAGTGTCTGTGTTCTTTTGCCCACCTTAATTTTGTATTTTTATTAGCCAGTCTGAGATATGGCTTTTTTTTGCAACTCTGCCTAGAAGGCCAGCATCCTAGAGTCGCCCCTTACTGTTGACGTTGAGACTGATGTTTTGCGGGTACTATTTAATGAAGCTGCCAGTTGGGGACTTGTGAGGCATCTGTTTCTCAAACTAGACACTCTAATGTACTTGTCCTCTTGCTCAGTTGTGCACCAGAGCCTCCCACTCCTCTTTCTATTCTGGTTAGAGACAGTTTGCGCTGTTCTGTGAAGGGAGTAGTACACAGCGTTGTATGAGATCTTCAGTTTCTTCGCATTTTCTCGCATGGAATAGCCTTCATTTCTCAGAACAAAAATAGACTGACAAGTTTCAGAAGAAAGGCTTTGTTTCTGGTCATTTTGAGCCTGTAATCGAAACCACAAATGCTGATGCTCCAGATAATCAACTAGTCTAAAGAAGGACAGTTTTATTGCTTCTTTAATCAGAACGACAGTTTTTAGCTGTGCTTACATAATTGCAAAATGTTTTTCTAATTATCAATTAGCCTTTTAAAATGATAAACTTGGATTAGCTAACACAACGTGCCATTGGATAATGGGCCTCTGTAGGCCTATGTAGATATTCCATAAAAAATCAGCAGTTTCCAGCTATAATAGTCATTTACAACATTAACAATGTCTACACTGTATTTCTGATCAATTTGATGTTATTTTAATGGACAAAAAATGTGCTTTCTTTCAAAAACAAGGACATTTCTAAGTGACCCCAAACTTTTGAACGGTAGTGTACATGTGGGGAGAGTTATTGAAGTGACTATGCATAGATGACAACAGAGAGTAGCAGTGGTGTAATGGGGGGGTTCACACTACCCTCCATCGTTTTGTCAGTTCAATTTTGACAGCCAACTACAAGCTGAAAAGTTTGAGAGGGTTTATCTACTCCCAAATGTAAGGACTCCTGTGTTATTTACATATTTGCAGAAATCCATTCAGGTGTATTTTGTGGCATTTGGTGAATGTTTTCGAATGATCTAAAGTCACGCTAACACATATGATGGCTTATGTGCATATAGGCCTACTGTTCCTCTGACTGGCTATGGTTCACCAGTCTGTGTAGAGTTCGGTCCTGGACAAGACAGATGTTTTATTTCCGTTTTATTTACTTCAGTGACTATTAATTGTCCAAACGCACGGCCGCTTTCCCACTCTATGTTTCTATAGAATTTTCACAAATGCCTTACTCTACGTAATTCCCAAACATTCTATGAAAGTATGTGAAAATTACCACATTTAAGTGCTCGCTTGTCAGAAAATGTTAAAAAAGGCAGATGTTACTAAGATTTCATGTTGCTCAGTTCCACTTTAATATAAACATTTTGTTTTTCTTGAAGAGAGATTATGATATTGGTTGCAGGGTTGGGGTCAATTCCATTTAAATTCCAGTCAATTCAGAAAGTAAACCAAATTCCAATTAAACAATTTTCTAATTGAAAAGCATTGACGAAAATGTTAATCACAATTTCAGTGAATATCTTGAATTGAAACGGATTTGACCACAACCCTGATTGGTTGGAGACATGAGTGGCAAAAATTCATGCACTTTTCTCTCTCATTTCAGTACAAAACACACAAAATTGAGAATCGAACAACTGAATCCTATTACCCGTTTGTCTTCAATGATGTAATGGGATTTGAGGAAAAGAGTGGCAAAGGAGTGCATGAAGATGACCTCATCAAAGCACTGACAGGACATGTGAAAGAGGGTCACAAGGTAAAATATCTCTAACAACATCACTGCATGCTCATTACTATGTGAAATAGATTTTGTGAAGGAATTATTAAATCTTGTTTTTGTACTTTGTCTCATTCTGTCTAGTTCAATCCGAGTCATTCATTGACCGAGGGCGATTTGGGCTACAATAAGTCCCCCAGTCCAAGTGACAGAACCCACTGCCTGGTCAGTCTGATTCCAGCAGATAAGATTGCTCTCATGGATGATGAGGTCATCAAGAAGATGAGGGCCATTAGAGTAGTGGCCAGTGAATTGGGTAAGTGGAGAAAGTGGAGAAAGAAATTATTGAGCACTATTACTATAGTCACTGATATATAAGATCAAATATATACTGTAGCGACGCTGGTTTATAAGTGCGGTTATCGACTATGCCACTTGAGCATGCTTTTGTGGCACAGTCAATGGCACGCTGGCCTTCGCGCCAGAAGGTTTAGGGTTCGAGCCACACTCCTCGCCTATTTCATTACAATACTTTATTGTCCTTTGTGCACACAACCCAACCCCCTGAGTCACACACACTCCCAAATGGTCTGTGAGCAATGGGTCAGTCACAGTACACATATGCAAATACTTATTAGAGACTCTTTTTCAGGAATTCCCCAAATGGTCATCCTCACCAGGGTTGATATGGCTTGTCCATTGGTGAAAGAACAGTTGAGAGCTATGTATCTAAGCAAGTATATCAAGGAGAAGGTGAGACACTTTCTTGAACTTAATAGGGTCGTAATATTCCAGTGCAGTATTTTACAACTTTTTCTAACAGGCACCTGCATGCCCCTATCACTCCAATTGATTTTTAGCTAGTGGTGGTATGAGTTAACTGAAGCTTGTAGTGGCTGTTTAAAGAAAACCAATGGATTACAGTTTCTCCTTGCCCATAAACTACTTAGGTTGAGGAACCATCTACCATTAAGTTGTAAAATACTGAACTTCCCCTTTAAATCACATTGTATGGTGAGCTCAAATGTACATGACTTCATTATTTGATCTCAAATTCGAATGACAATAGATTCCAGCAACAACAGAGACAATTACATCCCTATTCAAACATTGACAACACAGTCTAAATAATTTTGGAAGGCACGTGTGTATGTGTATATTAAACTCATTTTATGTTTTTGTTGAAGATGGAGAAATGCAGTATAAGGCTGGGTGTCCCAGTGAACTGCATCTTTCCTGTGAGGAACTACCATGAGGAAATCGACTTGGACAAAGACATGGATGTGCTGCTATTGAGAGCACTGAAGCAGATGGTCGACTTTGGAGACGATTTCCTAAAGGAGATGGAACAATCTCAAACAAAACATCTGTGTGCAGCACGCCCGCCATAGTATAACATGTATTGTGGTCTCAGACATAGTTAAAAATTGCAAAATCAGCCCCCCATTGATATAGTGAGATAGAATGAAATGCGCCTTAATAATAATGAAATAATAATACAGCATGATCATGTGTACCAGTAAGCAGTATGCTATTCATTTATCTAAATGTTGAAAATACGATCTGAGTTCTCAACTGATGTCTGTTTGATCTGAGTTTGATTGGTTATATACCTAGGAATTAATGTTGATATTAAGATCTGTGTGCTCTATTGATGTCTGTTTTGATCGAAGTTTGATTGATTATACCTAGAAATTCCTAGAGATGCATGTCATGTTTGTTTTGTGAAAAGACTTATTACAAGTGACTTGAAGCCAAATCTACATCTCTGTGTGAGTTTTTTCTATATTTCCCCCTTTCGGGGAATAACATTTTGGAAGTACTGCTGAGATTAATGCGCCTAGGATCGTCGCCACAAGATACGAAGACCCCTCAACTGACAACAGTGGAGGCTGCTGAGGGGAGGACGGCTGAGGTCTGAGGTCAGAGTGAACATCAGGGAGCAGCAAAGTCCATTCAGTCAGAGAGAACCTTAATTAACCCTTGTGTGGTATTTGGGTCTGTGGGACCCATTTTCAATGTTTACTAAAAGAAAAATGATACAATTAATTATTTTTTCAACCTGAGACTCATTGGCCTTGGCTCATTTTCTGTGAAGAACATGTAAAAGAACACATTTTCATTGAGTGGACCCCCTTCACATTTATATTACATATGTGGTGTTTGGGTCCACAGGACCCGAGGGTAATATAAGTGTGGAAAAGAGTGTGTGTAGGTGAAAACAAGTATAAAATGAAACAAAAAGGTTTTCCACCTCCCTGGGCCTGCTGTTTCAACATAGCACCAAGATCCTGCCTGTCTCCCACTTTTCTCCCATTGTAGTGTGTGAAACTACACAATGTCTTGCGGGAACCTGCAAAATGTTATTACAGTGCATTATTTCGATACATTGTAAAAAAATCTGTATTTTCCCACACTCTACCCCAGCCTGGTGCAAATTGGGGGAGGGACACAACAAATAAATAGCTTTGCATGTGTGGCTCTTTACCACAGTAAATCAGTATGGCAAAGATTATCTCTGCTCAGAGGGCCTTAGAATTTTTTTTTTGCAGAGAGAGGAGCTAGTGTGGAAGAAGCCACTTTGGAAGATGAAGAATTTTCTTAATATTATTATGAGGATCATGTCTCTGTCAATTCGGAGTCTGACAGTGAGTTGGAAGAAGAGGATGAGATTGACCCTCAGCCAGCCCCAGGACCAGCCCGTCAGCAGCCAGCCCCAGGACCAGCCCGTCAACAACCAGCTCATCAGCGGCCTGCAGGAGGAGAAATATGGATGTCAATTATTTTTTTAATTGAATGGTCTTCTTGCCCAAGGAATAAGCCACCCGCATGGCTGCCAGTGTGATAAGAATGCAACCAGGGCGGACGTGGATGATGGTTACTCATGTGCAGGACATAAAGTCTTCTTTTGAACTGTTCATCCTAGACACCATCCAGAAAATCATTCTAGTCTGCACTAATTTGGAGGGAAGGCATGTTTTTGGAGAGAGATGGACCAAGCTAATTTACATGCTTACTTTGAGGTTCTTATCCTTGCTGGTGTTTTCAGATCCAATGGGGAATCCACAGAATCCCTGTGGGATGCAGAAACTGTCAGATAACTTTTCCGTGCAACAATGTCTCTAGAAAACTTCCACGTTATTTCCAGGATTATCCGCTTCGATAACCGAGACACCAGACCAGCTCGGCGGCAGAGAGACAAGCTAGCTGCAATCAGGTCAGTGTAGGACAAGTGGGTGGACCTTCCCCTATTTTACAACCATGGTCCCAACGTTACTGTTGATGAGCAGCTTATGCCATTTAGGGGCCGCTACCCCTTCAGGCAGTACATACTGTCTAAACCCACAACATATGGAATCAAGATCTGGGCTGCCTGTGTTGCTGCTTCATCATATGCGTGGAACTTGCAAGTGTATACGGGGAAGCCAGATGGAGGAGCCCCTGAGAAGAACCAAGGGATGCGGGTTGTCCTGGACTTGACACAGGAACGTGGCCACAACATCACATGCAATAACTTTTTTACTTTGCACAAGTTGGGACAGGAGCTCCTCAAGAGGGAGCTGACGATGGTAGGAACAGTACGAAAAAACAATCCAGAGCTCCCACCTCAGCTGTTGAATACACGGAACAGACCTATCAAATCCTCTAAGTTTGTGTTCACGGCCGACACGTCCCTAGTGTCCTACGTGCCAAACAAAGGTTGCTGTCTATATTGCTTGTAATTGATATAAGTCAACATCTAAGTATTAAGTATTAAGTATTTTCACGTAAATTGTATTGGTTGTATTGTTATAAAAACCCAATAATGCTGTGGGTCCATCAGACCTGCAAACATTGAGTGAATAATAAAAACATGAACACCACACAAGGGTTAAAAGCGGTGTTGTCAACTTTTCTGCTATTAAAGAGAATCAGCATTAAATTATATGCAAATGGGAGTGGAAGGAACATTGTATGAACTGAAGAAACATAATCTTATTAAAATAAGTGACTTTTTGAAAATATCAGGACCAAACCAAGAAAATGTAACTGGTAAAACACACATGGCCCTTGTTTCATGTTATTAAATATCTTGAACGGGAGGAAGTAAAAGGGCTAGAGGATGATGGTATGTCTGAACTGTTGAACCTTAAAGACATGATAAATGAGATGCAGGAGCTTAGTGACGTTAGCTCCACAGCGAATTGAAATGAAGAGCAAGAAAAACTGCAAACAGAGCTAGAGCAATTAAGGCTTTCACTAAAACGAAAGGAAGGTGAGATGCAGGAGCTCGTTAACAAAAATGTAAATGCCAGACACAAACCAGACCACGCAACCCTTCTCAAAACACAGTGCCAATCCAGGGACACGCCACAGTATGGCGCAAAGAGTTCAAGATATCCGGTCAAATAGGTGAACCAGGCCAGAAAGACAGACTCACGTTCTCCAGTCTAGCTCACCAAATTGAAAACGGACTGACTACAGGGTATCCAGAGATAGAAATAGTGGATGCAGTGGTAAGAGCTATTGCACCAGGGCTGCAAATGTGGAGCTATCTGGAAGGAAAGTCAGAAAGGACTCTCCACACACACTGAGGAGAATAGAGTGCCACAGTATGCGTCATAATACCCATAAAACCTAGAAGTCAAACAGGGAAATGGTTCCAATCCTTTTTCCACCATTCATTTTAGAAACACATAAAATAAGGACTGTGTTTCGTGTAGGCTTTCCCTAGCGTGACGTTTTGATAACTGTGTAAATCGCTCTGGAACAAGGTAACTTTTATTAATATATTCGCCAGTATTTACCTCCAAAAATGAAATGCTAATTAGCTGCTAATGTGACTATCATAAAAAAATACAAATGCCATGATGATCTGGACGAGACTGCTACATCGAGGCAAAGGTTAGAATCTCTGGATTAACGATCTAATGTTAGCTAAATGCAGTATTGAAATGAATTGGCTAAATGGACAATTCTGTGAACTGCCTCGTGCAAGTTTTAAATTGACACGATACTTGTTAGTGAAGGTGTCAGCTAGAGATGACGTGCAGGAGCTTGCAGGGATTTGTAGTTTTGTATTATGTCTACTTTGATGCAAATCAGCATTTTCAAATCTGAGTAGATAGAGCTGAATATATAGATAAGTCACCTTGCCCTAGACCTAGAGAGATTTAAATGGTTATCAAAACCTCACAGCAGGATAAGCCTACACGAAACACAGACCTTATTTTAAGTGTGTATAGGAAGAATTTATGGTGAAAAAATTATTGGAACCATTTCCCCGTTTGACCGCTTGGTTTTATGGGTATTATGACACCTCCGCTGTGGGGCTCTATACTGCAATCTCACTACCAAGAGAAAAGGTGCAACAGAACTATATAGCCAACTCACATCAGAAGTCCAGAGCAGCAAAGTGTTCTAATCCATTGCTTAGATATGAGACAGAGAATCCTATTTGCCTTACAGAAAGCTGTCTGTCCTCACGTTTGTCCCAGCAGTGGTCCAGAGCATGTTCATGCATACTGTCTTTACTGGTCCACAAAATGACAACATAAGTACATACATGCAGCCATATCTCCTAGACAAAAAAACTACAGATGAGCTGCTTCTAGAGAAACTGAACACTGCATGTGCTAATGAGACAGAGAAACAGAAAAAAAGGAAAATGGCTATGCCACAGCAGCCCGTCACCAGCAGAACACACCAAAACTCCCCCCGATCTGGTATCAGAGCTAATAGAACTGAGGTCTGATATGATGGTGTTAAAGAACCTGAGTGTTGAAGTCTCACAAATCTGAGAATCAATTCAACAACCTGTGTTAATACCGCAGCAATAAAAATAAAATAGTGCTCTTCCTGTAAGAAAACACTCTACTGTTAAAGAGAATGTCAAAATGAACACTGCTGAACACAGAAAATACTGCACACAGAGACCGTACTCCTGCATGAAGAGGAATGTAATGAAGAAGAACTCTAAGGCAGGGCTCTCCAACCCTGTTCCTGGAGAGCTACCCTCCTGTATATTTTCAATCAAACCCCAGTTGTAACTTAACTGATTCAGCTTATCAACCAACCAATTATTAGAATCAGGTGTGCTACATTAGGGTTGGAGCAAAAACCTACAGGATAGTAGCTCTCCAGGAACAGGGTTGGAGACCACTGCACTAAGGTAAACCAGCCTTCTACTGTAACTGCCTTAGTAGGAAAACAATATCTTGTTGAATGCTATTTACATGATCAGAGAACTCAGGCCTTGTGGGACACTGGCTCTCAGGTGTGTATCATCGATGAACTGTGGAAAACTTACCTGGTGTTAGGCTGAGAAATGTTTCAGATCTAATTGACTCACCTGACTCACTACAGATAATATCTGCCAATGGAATGAACATGCCTTGTGTAGGTTGTATAGAAGTGACTTTCAAACTGGCCTCAAGAGGCAACTGACATTAAAGAACTAGTCATCCCAGTGCTCATGATGAAGGGCAGACATCTATCTCATCCCATTATTGGCTTTAATGTGATTGAGCAAATTGTCAACCGCAGTGAACAGTCAGGAGGCACCTGCATTGAGCAGGTAAACGAGACAGTGAGAATGGCCTTTCCAAGCCTAAAGAAAAATGTCCAGGTTTTCATAGACCTACCAGTCACATTAGTACCTGGTGAAAATGACAAAAAAGAAGATCAACATACCAAAATGCACCTCTGTTCAGGTTCAATGTCAAGTGCAGACAAAGCGTGTTAAGGTCAAAGGTGATGTTATTGGGATGGTAACACGTTTTTAGGGGAGTGTGTGATAGAATGAAATGTGCCTTAATAATGCCGAAATAGTACAGCATCATAGTGTGTACCGGTAAACGATATGCTGTTAATTTATCTGAATGTTAATAGTCACATGTACAGGGTTCAAATCTAATTTTATTTGTCACATGCGCCGAATACAACAGGTGTAGACCTTACAGTGAAATGCTTACTTACAAGCCCTTAACCAACAATGCAGTTATAAGAAAAATAACAATAACGAGGCTATATACAGGGGATAGCGGTACCGAGTCAATGTGCAGTGGTACAGGTTAGTCGAGGTCATTTGTACATGTAGGTAGGGGTAAAGTGACTATGCATAAATAATAAACAGCGATTAGCAGCAGCGTAAAAGAAAGTGGGGAGGGTCAAGGCAAATAGTGGGTAGTCATTTGATTAGCTATTCAGCAGTCTTATGGATTGGGGGTAGAAGCCTCTTGGAGGTAGACTTGGCGCTCCGGTACCGCTTGCCGTGCAGTAGCAGAGAGAACAATCTATGACTTGGGTGGCTGGAGTCCTTGGCAATTTTTAGGGCCTTCCTCTGACACCGCCTGGTATAGAGGTCCTGGATGGCAGGAAGCTTGGCCCCAGTGGTGTACTGGGCCGTACGCACTACCCTCTGTAGCGCCTTGTGATCGGAGGCCGAGCAGTTGCCATACCAGGCGGGGATGCAACCAGGAGAGAATTAGCCTACCTTAATCTAAATCTGTCTGGTATAAATGCAGGCAGTAGTAGCCAGCCATGCATTAGGCTATTTATGTGCATTTTGATCTGTCAGAATCGTTTACCTTTGAACAATGTGTGTTAATGAGTGAAGGAACATAAGGATGCTCTCTGCAATGCGCTCTGAGTGATAGTTAGATATTACTTGTTAGATACTACTGCATGGTCGGAACTAGAAGCACAAGCATTTCGCTACACTCGCATTAACATCTGCTAACCATGTGTATGTGACAAATAAAATTTGATTTGATTTTGAGGTATAGGCTTTACAGGCACTTAAAGTGCACGCCGGGGTTTTCTGATCAAGAGCAGTGACGATTTTAGCATGTAAATCTTGGTGGGGCATAAAAAATAAACATTTGGGGATGCATGCCAGGAAAGCCACTACACTACACAACACTAAACAATAAATTAATTGCACTATAACGGTGACAAACGGTGCCCACAAACTGTTAGAGACTACATAAAGCTGTCCCAACAGCAGTCCCAACACCTTACCACTGCTACACCTGGCTATCAGTGGAGCCTTGTCTAGCAGAGAAACAGTTCATTCAGCCTCATTTACTGCCTTTAAAAAAACATAGCTGGAATGGCTAATTTGCTTAAACAAATGTGGTTTCTACAGACAGTTGAGATGTACAAACTAAGTCATAAGGGGACGACGAGCGGATAAAGGGCAATCCGTAATTTCGATTAAGACATTAAGGACAGATGTAGTCAATATAACTATTTGTTCAATACTTTTGAAATGTACAGCGACGGAATTCAGAACATGGGTCTTTCTTACAGTGTTCTCACTGTACACCAAGTCAGAACCGTAAGATAAATAAACAGGACATATAAGCTGACAATGAAAGCTCTTACAATATATTCGATGATAACATTTCTCTAAAACAGGCTATAGGCTACATGTGCACCACCAAGTCAGAACAGTAGGCTAGGTTATGAGGGGAAAAGGGACCAAATTATTAGGGTGAGGCGCATGGGCAACAAATAGCTTACTACACAACATACACTTAGTATTACGTTCTTAGCTACAGTATACATATCTCCCTGGCATATTAAAGTATTTATGCAGCAGCATGCAATAACAATTTTTTGACTCACCTTGTTGTGCTGTGCTCACTTGAACAGGAAGTTGTAGCGGAGGTCCTTTGTGGGAACATTTTGTCATCAAACTTTGTCATCAAAGTCTGGCATTCTATGGATTTATGGTGCTTTCAAGACAACTGGGAACTCTGGGGAAAAAACAAGGTTGAATCATGACGTCGGTGCTCTAGAAAGAGGCCCTAGTTCCTGACTTGGAATTCCGAGTTGGATGACCGTTCAAAAGTTATTTTCCCAGTCGGGAGTTCGTTTCTTACAAAGTTCCCAGTTGTCTTGAACTCACTGAAGTCTGAGATTTCCCAATTCCGAGTTTCCAGTTATCTTGAAAGCGGCAGAAGTCATGCTGGATTGACAGCATGGCCAATGTTGAATGTTTATTCTTTTAAGCTTGGAAAAGAGACCCTTAAACCCAGACTTGGACCACAAACCCACTCCACTGAATAACAGGCTAGTGAATGCTTTGCAATGCTTGCAGTTAGCCACTGATTCCTTCCAAACCACTCATTGTTGAATTTGCGATTTCCAACTTGCTGTGTAATGTTCATGTCCGATGAGCACCGATACGTTTTATCTATAATTTCTCTTCAACAAGGATTAAAAAGGATTTGTCAGTAGATTGTTGACTTGATTCAGGATGATGACTGCTAGCTTGCTAGCTAAGATTTTGAAAGTATGATGTTGGCATGATCAGTCCAATCAAAACTAAGATAGATATTACATGATTTGACGTCATTTTATCTGTGGCCAATGGCCTTGAGCCTTCTTGGATGGGCACTTCTTATGTAACTCTATAGCAGAGACCAAGGAGCTTGAATTTTCGAGCTCTCCCCGTAGATTTTGCGGTGACATAGTGTCCCCATGAGTGACAGAACACTGAGCCAATCACGGCATAACTACAGAACATTGCCAGCCCCTACGCTCCGTATTTTCCGCTGGCTGCCCCACCACCACAGAAAGCACTGAGCTAGGCTGAAACACCTGCATTTTGGAGCTGCCTTGATCAAGAAAGCAAAAAAGAGACCATGTTGGTATTTGGCTTTATTAACTCAAATTTTTTTTTACATTGTTTGCAAACTGATATGTGACACATAGTCAAGCATATAGTCAAGTGTATGATTAAACAATTATACCAAACAGGTGCTAATGATCATCAATTCAATATGTAGGTTGAAACACAATCATTAACTGAAACAGAAACAGCTGTGTAGGAGGAATAAAACTGGGTGAGGAACAGCCAAACTCAGCTAACAAGGTTGAGGTTGCCGAAGACCGTTTACTGTCAAAAGTCATACACCATGGCAAGACTGAGCACAGCCTTGCATCAGCAAGGTCTCTCCCAGGTAGGAATTTCAAGGCAGACAGGGGTTTCCAGACGTGGTGTCTAAGCTCTTTTGAAGAAGCACAAAGAAACGGGCAACGTTGAGGACCGTAGACGTAGTGGTCGGCCAAGGAAACTTACTGCAGCAGATGAAAGACACATCACGCTTATTCCTTTCGCAATCGGAAGTTGTCCAGCAGTGCCATCAGCTCAGAACTTGCAGCAAACAGTGGGACCCTGGTACACCCATCTACTGTCCGGAGAAGTCTGGTCAGAAGTGGCCTTCATGGAAGACTTATGGCCAAAAAGACATACCTCCGGCTTGGAAACAAGGCCAAGCGACTCAACAATGCACGAAAACACAGGAATGGGGGTGCAGAAAAATGGCAGCAGGTGCTCTGGACTGATGAGTCAAAAGTTGAAATATTTGGCTGTAGCAGAAGGCAGTTTGCTTGCCGAATGGCTGGAGAGCGGTACACGAATGAGTGTCTGCAGGCACAGTGAAGCATGGTGGAGGTTCCTTGCAAGTTTGGGGCTGCATTTCTGCAAATGGAGTTGGGGATTTGGTCAGGATTAATGGTCTCCTCAATGCTGAGAAGTGCAGGCAGATACTTATCCATCATGCAATACCACGAGGGAGGCATCTGAGTGGCCCCAAATTTATTTTGCAGCATGACAACGACCCCAAACATAGCTCTTAATGACTTTCGCTATATCTTCAGCGTAAAGAAGAACAAGGATGTCAAGGTGTGCGCTACTGGGGTTGAAGTCAGGTGCAGGTGAGCGGAGAATATAGTACAGGCACACACTTTTATTGGCAGAAGCAAAAACAAAAGAATGAACGCAGTATAGCGTCAAACACTCCTCTAGCCAAATACTAAAGTGTAGGGCGCGACGAAATAACAAAGTCCATAAATGTAACAGCAATACAATAATATAACGGGTGCAACATGTTACCCGGTAGAACCTAGCCTGGCTCTTCACACAACATGAAACATCGAACAATTCCACACAACGACATGATGAGGAACATAGGAATAAATACATGCCGTAATTACTGGAATGATAACCAGGTGTGAAGGGAACAAGACAAAACAAATGGAACAATGAATAACTGAGCGGCGATGGCTAGAAAACCTGTGACGTCGACCATCGAACGCCGCTCGAACAAGGAGAGGAGTTGACTTTGGTGGAAGTCGTGACAGTACCCCCCCCCCCTTGACGCATGGCTCCAGCGGTACGCCGACACTGGCCTCGGGGGCGACCCGGAGGGCGAGGAGCAGGGCGATCCGGTCGGCGACGGTGGAAATCCCACAGCAGTTCAGGGTCCAACACATAAGCCACCGGAACCCAGCACCTCTCCTCCGGACCGTACCCCTCCCACTCCACGAGGTACTGAAGGCCCCTCGCCCGACGCCTCGAATCCAGGATGGAACGAACGGAGTACGCCGGGGCCCCCTCGATGTCCAGAGGGGGTGGAGGAACCTCCCGCACCTCAGATTCCTGGAGCGGACCAACCACCACCTGAGGAGAGACACATGGAATGAGGGGTTAATATGGTAATCGGGAGGAAGCTGTAACCTGTAACTCAAGAAGAAGCACATTAAGGTCCTGGAGTGGCCAAGCCAGTCTCCAGACCTTAATCCCATAGAAAATCTGTGGAGGGAGCTGAAGGTTCGAGTTGCCAAACGTCAGCCTCAAAACCTTAATGACTTGGAGAAGATCTGCAAAGAGGAGTGGGACAAAATCCCTCCTGAGATGTGTGCAAACCTGGTGGCCAACTACAAGAAACGTCTGACCTCTGTGATTGCCAACAAGGGTTTTGCCACCAAGTACTAAGTCATGTTTTGCAGAGGGGTCAAATACTTATTTCCCTCATGAAAATGCAAATCAGTTTATAACATTTTTCACGTGCGTTTTTCTGGATTTATTTGTTGTTATTCTGTCTCTCACTGTTCAAAT
>QNTS01007620.1:22673-33620 GCA_003317085.1 Hucho hucho
TTTATTCGTCACATACACATGGTTAGCAGATGTTAATGCGAGTGTAGCGAAATGCTTGTGCTTCTAGTTCCGACAGTGCAGTAGTATCTAACAAGTAATCTAACAATTCCACAACAACTACCTTATACACACAAGAGTAAAGGAATGAATGCGAGTATGTACATATAAATATATGGATGAGCGATGGCTGACCGGCATAGGCAAGATGCAGTAGATGGTATAGAGTACAGTATATACATATGAGATGAGTATTGTAGGATATGTAAACATTATATAAAGTGGCATTGTTTAAAGTGACTAGTTATACATTTATTACATCCAATTTTCAATTATTTAAAGTGGCTAGAGATTTGAATCAGTATTTTGGCAGCAGCCACTCAATGTTAGTGATGACTGTTTAACAGTCTGATGGCCTTGAGATAGAAGCTGTTTTTCAGTCTCTCGGTCCCAGCTTTGATGCACCTGTACTGACCTCGCCTTCTGGATGATAACGGGGTGAACAGGCAGTGGCTCGGGTGGTTGTTGTCCTTGATGATCTTTTTGGCCTTCCTGTGACATCGGGTGGAGTAGATGTCCTGGAGGGCAGGTTGTTTGCCCCGATGATGCGTTGTGCAGACCTCACTACCCTCTGGAGAGCCTTACAGTTGTGGGCGGAGCAGTTACGGTACCAGGCGGTGATACAGCCTGACAGGATGCTCTAAATTGTGCATCTGTAAAAGTTTGTGAGTGTTTTTGGTGACAAGCCGAATTTCTTCAGCCTCCTGAGGTTGAAGAGGCGCTGTTGCGCTGTTGCGCCTTCTTCACCACGCTGTCTGTGTGGGTGGACCATTTCAGTTTGTCCGTGATGTGTACGCAGAGGAACTTAAAACTTTCCACCTTCTCCACTACTGTCCCATCGATAGGGGGCTGCTCCCGCTTCTGTTTCCTGAAGTCCACGATCATCTCCTTAGTTTTTTTGACGTTGAGTGAGAGGTTATTTTCCTGACACCACACTCTGAGGGCCCTCACCTCCTCCCTGTAGGCCGTCTCGCCGTTATTGGTAATCAAGCCTACCACTGTAGTGTCTTCTGCAAACTTGATGATTGAGTTGGAGGCGTGCTTGGCCACGCAGTCACTAGTGTTGAAAGTGGTGTAGGTCTTATTTATTTAACTATTCAGGGAGCGGCAGCCGAGGTGTCGGTTTTGGAGAGTCTGGCGTGCCCAAAGTAAAATACCTGCCACTAGGATACGCACATAATTAGTACTATTGGATAGGAAACACTCAGAAGTTTCTAAAACCGTTAAAATTATGTCTGTGAGTATAACAGAACTAATATAGCCGGCAAAAACCTGAGGAAAATCCATCCGGAATTGCAGTTATTTTTTTGGATGACCTTTTTCTCCTGTCTGCCTATAGGATTCAACGTTATATAGGACCTAGACTGCAGTACCTATGGCTTCCACTGGATGTCAACAGTCTTTAGACAGGGTTTCATGACGTTAGGTTGAATTAGAAGCCAATAGAAGAAGAATTTAGACGTGGACCCCGGAACTCAATAGAATGACATGCGCGTTCACGGTCTCACGCACTCTGTGTTTTTTTCCTTTCCTATCGTTCAGGCTATAATCCGGTTTAAATATTATAGTAAATATACATAAAAGGATACCTAAGGATACATTCAAAATGATGTTTGATTTGTTTGGACAAAGTTGATAGGTATAATTTGAACGCGTTCTCTTCACGGTTCAATGGGCAACTCGACGGTGGATTTTCTGAACATAACGCACCAACCAAACAGAGATTTATGGATATGAAAAATTACTTTTTCTAACAAAAGAACCATTGGATGTCTTCGTTGGACACTTGAGATGCCCTCAGAAGAAGTTCTTAGAAAGGTAAGTGATTTATTTTCGCTCTTATATGGGTTTTGTGTAACCCGCGCTGGATCATAGATAATTTATAATGCATCCTTAGCTATCCTTTTATGAATATTAGCGATAATATTTCACTCGGATGGTAACCTAAACGTTATGAAAGGAAAATACAGTGGGGCGCGCACACGGTCTCGCGCCCATAAAATCTTATTGACATCTGAGCTACCTCGACTATTTCCTGTTCCTATCTGTTCTGCTCAGGGCTACAGCTTCCAAACTCTGTATAAAGACTGTTGACATCTAGTGGAAGCCATAGGTACTGTACTCTCAGTCCTAGTTAAAATAGAAATGAATAGGCAGCCTGGAGAAGAAGGTCATGTACAAAAAAAACTGCAAATCCGGATGGATTTTCCTCTGGTTTTCGCCTGCTATATCAATTCTGTTATACTCACATACATTATTTTAACACTTTTAGAAACCTCAGAGTGTTTCCTATCCGATATGACTAATTATGTGCATGTCCTATTTTCTGGGCCTGAGTGGCAGGCATTTTACTTTGGGCACACCAGGCTCTCCAAAACCGTCACCTCTGCTGCCGCTCCCTAAAATCTTCTCAAAGATGACCTCTGGTGGTCAAACTAGCACTAACTAGCATTAATGATACCAGTAGTTCACACTTAAATAATGTGCAAAATAATTCTGCGGCAACATGCAAGCTGCAACTTTTAAAGGAGGAACCACTGTATTGTGATGTCAGTGTGTCAACATGGTACAACATGGTACAGAATGGTACAATATGGTACAGAATGGTACAACAAGGTACAGAATGGTACGGCATGGTACACAATGGTTAAGAATGGTACCAGAATGGTACAGCATGGTACAACATGGAACAGAATGGTAAAACATGGTACAACATGGCACAGAATGGTATAACATCGTACAGAAGGGTAAAAAATGGTGTAGAATGGTAATACATGGTGAAAAATGGTACAGAATGGAAAAACATGGTACAGCATGGTAGAGCATGGTACAGAATGGTCCTGAATGGTACAGCATGATACAACAAGGTACAACATGGTACAGAATGGTACCGAATGGTACAGAATGGTACAGCATGGTACAACATGGTACAGAATGGTAGCATAAAGGTACAGAATTGTACAGCATGGTACAGAATGGTACTGAATGGTACAGCATGGTACAACAAGGTACAACATGGTACAGCAGGGTACAGAATGGTTCAACATCATACAGAATGGTACAGCAAGGTTCAACACGGTACAGCATAGTACAGCATGGTACATAATGGTACAGAATGGTACAGAATGGTTCAACGGTACAGAATGGTTCATCATGCTACAGAATGGTACTGCATGTTACAGAATGGTACAGCATGGTTTAACATGGTACAGAATGGTACAACATGGTACAGAATGGTACGGAATGGTACAGCATGGTGCAGCATTGTACAACATGTTACACCATGGTGGAGAATGGAACAGCATGGTTACACAAGGTACAACGTGGTACAACATGGTACATAATGGTACAGCATGGTACAACATGGTACGGATTGGTACAGAACTTTACATAATTTTACAACAGGTTACAGAATGGTACACCATGGTACACCATGGTACAACATGGTTCAACATGGAACAGCACTGTACAACATGGTACCAGAATGGTACAGCATGGTTCAACATGGTATAGAATGTTACAGCATGGTACAGAATGGTACAGAATGGTACAACATGGTATCAGCCTGGTACTGTATGGTACAACATGGTACCAAAATGGTACAGAATGGTGCAAAATGGTACAGCATATTACAGCATGAGCCAGACTTAGCTAGGTATTCATCATTGACCTCTGTCTATCCTACACCCAGCTAACGTCTTGGTTGTTCCCCAAATTAAAGATAATTTTTTGGCATTTTGATAATGAATTTTTTTTAAGGGGAGGCAGCTGGGTGATAGATATATGAGTTTATGGCAGTTGACAAGGTACATTACACTGGAGACATTAGAACTGGCTTTCTGACAAACAGCCCATCAGACAATGACCAGGAAGTTGTAGGAGGGATGCAGAGAGGGGGGGATGTAGAGAGACAAGGATGGAGAGAGAGAGCGTGATGAAAGGAGGGAGAGAGAGGGATGGAGAGATGGAGAGATGGAGTGAGAGATGGAAGGATAGATGGATGTAGAAATTGAGGGATGAGGGAGAGAGAGATGGAGGGAGAGGGATGGATGGATGGATGGAGAGATGGAGGGATTGATGGAGGGAGAGATGGAAATATAAGGATTGAGAGAAAGAGAGGGAAGGGTTGCCAGAAGGATTATGAAGGGAGAAAGGGGGAAGACAGGAGGGAAAGTAGTGGTTGATGACAGAGAGAGACCGTCCTTACACAAACCCACTTCTTGAGAGCGAGAAGCTGGAGACTGTGGGGCCGGCCAAGACCCACTTCCACCCCTCTCTATTAAAATATTAAATACACATTAGTAGATTCTGCTATTTCAGCGACATCCGTTGCTGACAGGTGTATAAAATTGAGCACACCGACATGCAATCTTCACAGACAAACATTGGCTTTAGAATGGCCTTACTGAAGATCTCAGTGACTTTCAACGATGCACCGTCATAGGATGCCACCTTTCCAACAAGTCCTGCTAGAGCTGGCCCGGTCAACTTTAAGTGCTGGTATTGTGAAGTGTAAACATCTACAAGCAACAACGGCTCATCCGCGAAGTGGAATGGGACCGCCAAAAGCTGAAGTGTGTAGCGCGTAATAAATCTCAAACTGCCTCTGGAAGCCACATCAGCACAAGAACTGTTCGTCGGGAGCTTCACGAAATGGGTTTCCATGACCGATTAGCCTCACACAAGCCTAAGATCATGCTCAATGCCAAGCGTCGGCTGAAGTGTTTTAACTCTCGCTGCCATTGGACTCTGGAGCAGTGGAAACACGTTCTCTGGAGTGATGAATCACGCTTCACCATCTGTCAGTCTGACAGACGAGTCTGGGTTTGGCGTATGCCAGGAGAACGCTACCCTGCTCCAATGCATAATGGCAACTGTAAAGTTTGGTGGAGGAGGAATAGTGAAGGGAAATCATAACTTCCAAGTTTCTGGCAACAGTTTGGGTAACGCCCTTTCCTGTTTCAGCGTGACAATGCCACCGTCCACGAAGCGAGGTCCATACAGAAATGGCTTGTCAGGATTGGTGTGGAAGAACTTGACTGTCCTGCACAGAGCCCTGACCTTAACCCCATCGAACACCTTTGAGATGAACTGGAACGCCGACTGCGAGCCAGGCCTAATCGCCCAACATCAGTGCCCGACCTCAATAATGCTCTTGTGGCTGAATGGAAGCAAGTCCCAGGAGCAATGTTCCAACATCTAGTGGAAAGCCTTCTCAGAAGAGTGGAGGCTTTTATAGCAGCAAAAGGGGGACCAACTCCATATTAATGCACATGATTTTGGATGTTCAACGAGCAGGTGTCCACATACTTTTTAGTGCATGTCAGAACAGAGCAGGGCACATTTCCTTCATTTAAAAGCCACAACAAACACGCCCAACATCAGAAACCTTATTACTAGGGGCCTGGAGAGATCTCTATCTACGTACTAAAGAGGCCCCTTTTCTTCACACAGGGTCTGCGTCCCAAAATGGCACCCTACTCCCTATATAGTACACTACTTTTGACCAGGGCTGGTACCCTACTCCCTATATAGTACACTACTTTTGACCAGGGCTGGCACCCTATTCCCTATATAGTAAACTACTTTTGACCAGAGCTGGCACCCTACTCCCTATATAGTACACTACTTTTGACCAGGGCTGGCACTTTATTCCCTATATAGTACACTACTTTTGACCAGGGCTGGCACCCTATTCCCTATATAGTACACTACTTTTGATCAGGGCCCATATGGAGTAGGGTGCCGCTTGGGACGTAGTCATTTCTGCTCCCTGTTAATTGGCAGGGACATTGAGAGGGACTCTGTTAATTGGTCGGGACATTGAGAGGGATTCTCTGTTAATTGGTAGGGACATTGAGAGGGACTCTCTGTTAATTGGCAGGGACATTGAGAGGGACTCTGTTAATTGGTAGGGACATTGAGAGAGACTCTGTTAATTGCAGGGGCATTGAGTTGGACTCTGTTAATTGACAAGGGCATTGAGAGGGACTCTCTGTTAACTGGCAGGGACATTGAGAGGGACTCTCTGTTAACTGACAAGGGAATTGAGAGGGACTCTCTGTTAATTGGTAGGGGCATTGAGAGGGACTCTCTGTTAATTGGCAGGGGCATTCAGAGGGACTCTCTGTTAATTGGTAGGGACATTGAGAGGGACATTGTGTTCCAATTTAGTGGTCCTAATTAAGACCTCTCCTAAACCAGACTGACATGAGTACTGATGACATGGCCCCATTATGGTTCTGAACATGAGCACTGCTGACATGGCCTATTATGGTTCTGAACATGAGCACTGCTGACATGGCCTATTATGGTTCTGAACATGAGAACTGCTGACATGGCCCATTATGGTTCTGAACATGAGCACTGATGACATGGCCCCATTATGGTTCTGAACATGAGCACTGATGATTTATCCATAATATAAATCTCACTCTTGGGCTACCTTAACTCTCTGTCTCTCTCTCTCTCTCTCTCTCTCTCTCTCTCTCTCTCTCTCTCTCTCTCTCTCTCTCTCTCTCTCTCTCTCTCTCTCTCTCTCTCTCTATTCTCTCCCTCTCTCTCTCTCTCCCTAATCCCTCTCTCCCTATCCACCTTTAATTCGTTTCCTATCCACCTTTATTCGTTTATGAAGTTTAATTATCACCGTAATCAGCCGCTTCGCCCATAAGCCAAGTGATTGATCGCAGGGGGATCACACGGACCAGACCTAATCTGCATCGGCCTTAGGACGGAGCCTTGTGGAACGCCACCCAGATGATTATCTTAATTAAACCCTGTTTCATTGGACACACGCGCACACACACACGCACACACGCACACACACACGCACACACACACACACACACACACACACAAACAGACACAGACTCAAACCAGCGTTGAATTGAAAAGTATCCACAGAACCTAACATCCTCTACCTACTCTCCTCATAAGCCACGGTGATATCTGATATAAAAAAGATAAATGCAATATCCCAGTTGGACAGATGCCCTGGGTTGGGTTTTGTCAATATTTTCCTAATCTGTTGTGAAGACTACAGAGGGTGCATGATATTATCTGAAAGTGTGTTTTTGCTATGCAAATCAGCGTTCTATTGTCAGGCAAGACGGATGGGTCTGACAGACAAGCTGAAAGGGGGACTGAGTGGAATGGAGTGTGTTCCAAAGCCCAGCCATGGTCAAAAGTAGTGCACTATTATCTGGTATAGGGTGCCATTTTGAGGCGCAACCATTCCAAAATGGAAGACGGTAAGACAGACATGGCAGCTCTGCTTCTAGATCCTAAGCAAATTTGCAGTATTTTGTTTTCTGTGTATTATTTCTTTCATTACTAGCCCAGATGTTTTATTGTCTTATTAGATTCAGCTGGAAATAACTTTTGTGGATATCAAAGCCATGGTAACACACCAGCATGACGACCAGGAATACGGCTTTCCTGAATTGGATCCTTTGTTTTGTACCCCTCAGGGCAATTGAACTTATCCAGAAGCTGCTCCAAGACGCCGCCGGCGGAGAAGAGGTATTCGTGGTGGACTTCTAGTCCAGACAGGAGGCGCGCACGCCATCCACCGCTTCCGAGTATATTACTCACACATTTTCAGTCTCTGGATAATAAAGTAGATGAGCTAAGGGCGAGGATCTCCTTACAGAGAGACATCAGGGATTGTAACATACTCTGTTTCACGGAATCATGGCTCTCTCGGGATATACTGTCCCAGTCCATACAGCCATCTGGTTTCTCAGTGATTCGCGCAGACAGGAATAAAGAACTCTCGGGAAGAAGAAAGGTGTGTATGAGGTGTGTAGATGATTAACTACTCATGGTGTGATTGTGACAACATACAGATGATGGTAGCATTCGCGCAAAACTGAATAACACAAACCCCCACATTTAACCATGGCAAGGCAACTGGGAAATACGGCAGAATACAAACAGTGTAGTTATTCCCTCCTTAAGGCAATCAAACAGGCTATACGTCAGTACAGAAACAAAGTGGAGTCTCAATTCAACGGCTCAGACACGTGACATTCGTGGCAGGGTCTACAGACAATCACGGAGGCTGTTAACTACTTAGGGAGTAGCGGCGCACTAGCGAGGCCACTACCGACACTACCCGGTGAAATGTAAGGCACCAAATTCAAAATCCAAAAGTTAAATTATTAAACTTTCATCAATATACAAGTGTTGCATAGTCATCAAAAGCTCGGCTTCTTGGCAATATCACAGAGTTGTCAGATTTCAAAAAGGCTTTACGGCGAAAGCACAACATTTGATTGTTTGAGGATAGCACCCCAAATATTTTCCACATTAGCATAAATTCATATCCAGTGCGGGTCACACAAAACCCATATAAGAGCTAAAAAATATCACTTACCTTTTGAAGAACTTCTGCTGAGTGCTTCCCAAGTGTCCAACGAAGACATCCAATGGTTCTTTTGTTAGAAAAAGTCATTTATTATATCCATAAATCTCTTTTTGGTTGGCGCGTTATGATCAGAAAATCCACCGTTGAGTCGCCCATTGAACCGTAAAGAGAACACGTTCAAATTATACTTATAAACTTTCTACAAACAAATCAAACATCATTTTTAATGTATACTTAGGTATCCTTTTATGTATATTTACTGTAATATTTAAACCGGACGATAACGTGAACAATAGGAAAGGAAAATAAAGTGGTGCGCGTTCACAATCTCGCGCCCGTCAAACATTGTAAACAAAAGTGGTCCCCTGACTACATCCTCTTCCTATCTGTTCTGCTTATTGCTAGACCTTCCAGGCTTTGTATAAAGACTGTTGACATCTAGTGGAAGCCATAGGTACTGCAGTCTCAGTCCTAGATAACATTGTATGCAATTGGCAACTTGGAGAAAAAGGTAATCTACAAAAAAATACTGCAAATCCGGATGGATTTTCCTCGGGTTTTCGCCTGCTATATCAGTTCTGTTATACGCACAGACATTATCTTAACGGTTTTAGAAACTTCAGTGTGTTTCCTATCCAATAGTACTAATTATGTGCATATCCTATTTTCTGGGCCTAAATGGCAGGCATTTTACTTTGGGCACGCCAGACTCTCCAAAACCGTCACCTATGCTGCCACTCCCTAAGAAGTTAACCCTCACAAAGCTGCCGGCCCAGATGGCATCCCTAGTCGCATCCCCAGAGCATGCACAGAGCAGCTGGCTGGAGTGTTTACGGATATATTTAATCTCTTCTTATCCCAGTCTGCTGTCCCCACTTGCTTCAAGATGTCCACCATTGTTCATGTACCCAAGAAAGCAAAGGTAACTGAATGAAATGACTATCTCCCTGTAGAACTCCCTCTGTCATCATTAAGTGCTTTGAGAGGCTAGTTAAATAGCCATCACTAGCTGGCTTCCACCGGGATACGCAACCCTGCATCTTAGAGGCTGCTGCCCTATATACATAGACATGGAATCAATGGCGACTTTAATAATGGAACACTGGCAACTTAAATACTGGAACACTAGTGATTTTAATAATGGAACACTAGTCACTTTAATAATGGAACCCTATACACTTTAATAATGGAACACTAGTCACTTTAGTAATGGAACACTAATCACTTTAATAATGGAACACTGGTCACTTTAATAATGGAACACAAGTCACTTTAACAATGGAACACTGGACACTATAGTAATGGAACACTGGCCACTTTAATAATGGAACACTGGGGTCACTTCAATAATGGAACACTGGTCACTTTAATAATGGAACACAGGCCACTTTAATAATGGAACACTGGTCACTTTAATAATGGAACACTAGTCAGTTTAATAAAGGAACGCAAGTCACTCTAATAATGGAACACTGGTCACTCTAATAATGGAACACTGGTCACTTTATTAATGGAACACTATTCACTTTAATAATTGAACACTGGTCACTTTAATAATGGAACACTAGTCACTTTAATAATGGAATACTGGTCACAATATAATGGAAAACTGGCCACTTTAATAATGGAACACTGGGGTCACTTTAATAATGGAACACTAGTCACTCTAATAATGGAACACTGGTCACTTTAATAATGGAACACTGGTCACTTTGTTAATGGAACACTGGCCACATTAATAATGGAACACTGGGGTCACATTAACCTCTAGGGGATCAGTGCACAACTTGACCGTTTTGGAGAGCCTGGCGTGCCCAAAGTAAAATGCCTCCCATTCAGGCCCAGAAAATAGGATATGCACATATTTGATAACATTGGATAGGAAACACTCTGAATTTTGTAAAACTGTTAACCATTTGACTGTGAGTAAAACAGAACGGATATGGCAGGCGAAACCCCGAGGAATTTCTGTCCTGGAAAAAGTGGTTTTCACAGAGTGCCTAATTTGGAACCCCTCCCTCATGAAAATGCTCATAAAAGGGCATATGAATGCAGTACCGATCGCTTCCTCTGGATGTCAACAGTCTCGAGACAGTGTTTTGATTCTGTTCAGATGAAATAGAGCAGAGAAGAAGAGGAAATAAGGAAGTGTCCCTTTGGAACTCTATAGGACTGGACGCGCGCTCTCGGCAAGTGCGCACTGTGTTTTTTTCCGTCTTTAGAGCTCAGTTTATATTCCGGTTGATTTATTATAGTAAATATACGTAAAAGTGTTCCTAAGGATACATTTAAAATGATGTTTGATTGTTCTTGGACAAGTTTATAGGTATAAGTTGAACGAGTTCTAGTCACGTTTCAATGGAGGTGTGGACGCTGTAGTTTCTGATTATAACGCGCGAACCAAATGGAGATTTATGGATAAAATACATGACTTTTTCTAACAAAAGAACCATGGATTGTCTTCGTTGGACACTTAGGAAGACCTCAGCAGAAGTTCTTCAACAGGTAATTGATTTGTTTTC
>QNTS01007622.1:6090-21085 GCA_003317085.1 Hucho hucho
TGGTCTGCCTGGCCCTGTGTTTGTAGTTACTGGTCTGCCTGGCCCTGTGTTTGTAGTTACTGGTCTGCCTGGCCCTGTGTTTGTAGTTACTGGTCTGCCTGGCCCTGTGTTTGTAGTTACTGGTCTGCCTGGCCCTGTGTGTGAAGTTACTGGTCCTGTGTTTGTCTATGTAGTTACTGGTCTGCCCTGCCTTGTGTGTGACATTACTGGTCTGCCTTGCCCTGTGTTTGTCTGGGAATTTACTGGTTTATTTATTTCACCTTTATTTAACTAGGCAAGTCAGTTAAGAACAAATTCTTATTTACATTGACGACCTACCCCGGCTAAACCCTAACCCGGACGACGCTGGGCCAATTCTGCGCCGCCCTATGGGACTCCCAATCACGGCCGGTTGTGATATAGCCAGGAATGGAACCAGGGTGTCTGTAGTGACACCTCTAGCACTGAGATGCAGTGCCTTAGACCGCTGCGCCACTCAGGAGCCCTGTGCAGTGCATGTTAAGTGGGGGCCATGTAATGTCTGTGTAATGATGTCATTAAGCCTGTCTTTCACCTGCCACTGTAGTTAATATGACAATCAGTGTTGAACAGATTCATTATGTAATCCAATATGTAGGGGAGAGTGGGGTAAATTGAGCCAGGATGTGCAATCTGACACCACTTGAATTTGGGATGTCCCTCCTACCATTTCTTTCGCTCCTCCGACTGTCCATCAACTCCTGGCTGAACTCTACGTCACAGCCACTAACAACACATGTGCTTGGAATCCTAACATTGTACCACAGAAGGAGATAGTGGTTTTCGTCGCTGTAGCACATTCAGAGATCGATTTAAAGCCATTCATCTACAATAATTCATAGATTTGAAAGAAGAAAATACATTATGTTTGTCATAGATGGACAAAATGAATATGAAAGGCAAGTTCCTAACGAGTTCAGGAAGCCAATCCAAGCCAAGTCAAGCCAGGTCAAGCCAAGTCAAGTCAAGCCAAGTCAAGCCAGGTCAAGCCAAGTCAAGCCAGGTCAAGTCAAGCCAGGTCAAGCCAAGTCAAGCCAAGTTAAGCCAAGCTCTGTGAGACGTTCAGAGAGAGATGGGAGCAGATATTTTGATCCAGAGAAATCTTCAGAAAGTATGCACAGTTCCTCGACCACTAAAATACACAAAGAGGCATTTTACAGTTATACAGAACGTGAAATCTTATAGTTAGTTGTTTATAAATTCATTATACTACATTTAGAAAAAATATAAGTAATTTCAAGCCTTATTCATACATTTTGTTGCATAGGAAATACACCATGTACAATATTTCATATTTTTATAATTTTTTTCCTGTGTACTTGAAAGTGACTACAGCTCAGCAATTTAGAAAACAAATTACCAGACAAGGTCAATTTGAACCATTCTAAGAGTATGCAGCGTTACTAGTTACTGTTTATATATAATTACTTTTGGGGAATACATACATTACATTTTCCTTTACATTTGGTTACATTTAATAGGTTATAACCTGTTGTTCTAGTGACTACACTAGACTGTATTGGAGATCCCTGAAGCATAAATCAGTTTTAGGAGAGGATTCCACTTTCACCTGGAATACATTAGCCAGGTAAGCACATAAACCCTACAAGGCTCGCATACCTACCTGTTATCAGGTAACTGCAATGGGCTTGCATAAGTCTACGGCCTCTGCAGGTTGAAGAGCGCGTGTTTGTGTGTGTGTGTGGTCTCTCCGACAGCAAACAGACGGGAAATGTAAATAGCCAGACAGAGATAGATTACCCCATGGGCATTTAGCCACACGTAGCAACATACAGCTAAAGTAGAACTAAACCAACTCCCCAGGATTTACTCACTGCATGTTTTTCTTCCAATACGTTTAGAAATTAACTTCAAACACGGGTTAACGAGAACTGACGGGAGAAGTGTGACACAGCGCCTCTTGAGACGTGGCTACAATTGCACCGATGTCATGAAGTGGTGTGGAGGCTCGGCACCATATGGTCCAATACTACACTAACCTCCAGTTGGAGAGACTTCAAAATAATTCCCACTGCTTTACTCTGTCAGAGAGGTCTCTTCTGGGGGTTGCAGAAAACGAAGAGGAGTGTATTTAAGGATTCCCGTAGGGCACTACTTTTGACCAGGGCCCGCAGGGCACTATGTAAGAAATAGTGTGATTTTGACATTAGAAAAGCACTATATAAATGTATTGATGTTATTGTTGTCTGGATGGTAAACATGTTGCTTAGAGATTTAACCACACAGCCAATCTTAGGGAGGAATTTCTTCAGTACTGCCTGGATGTCTGTGGGTGCTATGACGATCCAAAAAGGCAGTCCTTCCCTCTCTTCTTCTGAGTCACAGGGTTGAACAGGAAGGTATTCTTAAGTCATGCCTAGTAACAGATCACAACACAACAGTAGCTAGCGCACTCCATAGCAACAGTGTGTGGTGAGATACTGAGAACTCCTTTCAGAGAACATTACCTCAGACAACTGTATCACTCACATTATACTAATACTGGATTACTGACTGACGTTATACTGACTACACATCTCACAAGTAGATGGTGGTTACTCTCTCGCTCTCTCGCTCTCTCGCTCTCTCGTTCTGTCTCCCGAGACGTGACTTTCTCAATGGTCAGAAAGACACATCCCCTTGTTAATCTCACCTGCCAAGGAACTAAAAAGGCTTCCTTTGAGCAGGATGTGGAGGACGCAGGATGCGTCCCAAATGGCAACCCTATGCCCTAAATAGTGCACTACTTTTCTTCAGGGATTATTAAGGGAATAGGTTTCCATTTGGGACGCACAATGCTGTGTTTGTGAAGGTCTCTTGTATCAGGAGTAGGAGGAGAAAAGTCAGAGTTAATAGGAGGAGAAAAATCAGAGTTAGTAGGAGGAGAAAAGTCAGAGTTAGTAGGAGGAGAAAAGTCAGAGCTAGTAGGAGGAGAAAAGTCAGAGCTAGTAGGAGGCGAAAAGTCAGAGTTAGTAGGAAGAGAAAAGTCAGAGCTAGTAGGAGGAGAAAAGTCAGAGTTAGTAGGAGGAGAAAAGTCAGAGTTAGTAGGAGGAGAAAAGTCAGAGTTAGTAGGAGGAGAAAAGTCAGGAGGGGTGAGGAGGGGGTGAGGAGGGGGTGCGCTGTGGGATTATTTAAGATACTCTTTGAAGAGGTAGGGTTTCAGATATTTTCGGGAGAGATGTATTCTGCTGTTCTGGATAAGTTGCAGGGGTTTAATGGCACAAGCCAACAGTGAGTTGCAGGGTTCCATTATTTCTGTTTACTTTAACAAGCTCTCCTTCGTCACATTGTTTCCTGCTGTCCCTGAAAGTCAGCGGGCAAAGGGAACCGGCCGGAAGGGAACTGGGAGTAGGGGGTTGGGAAAGCTCCTCGACTGAGTTCCAATTGGCCCCTTATTCCCTACTTAGTGCACTACTTTTGACCAGGTTCCATAGGGCTCTGGTCAAAATGTAGTGCATTATATATTGAATAGGGTGCCATTTGGGACACATTCTATTTACCTCAGCGTCAGTCATTTGGCGGTACAGTGGATTGAATAGCTCTTGGCTGTCAACACTAACCCTATTAACACAGGGCCTGCCTTATAATCAGTACAAGCCTTACAAGTGGCCAACCGCCTTGGGTTCCCCTGCCCTGCCTGTCTGGGGAGAAAGCTGGCCTGTCTGGTGGGGAGAGGGCTGGCCTGACTGGTGGGGAGAGAGTTACAGTGTCTTGGACAACACCGATAACTTGGGTCCAAATAGTATTTGACATCTTTCAAATAAATTTGCTTTAATCTGCTGTGAGTGACAGACGGGTGAAATGTGTTACTTTAGTGCTATTTGATTCGTGATGTTGAGCCGGCGAAGCTGAATCAAGCACAGCTAAATTATTCAATTACTATTTATTTAAATACCATTTGAACCCAGATGTCCAACACAGAACACTGGGAAAGCCCCTGAGTCACTTCAGGAAGACTGCCAGACCAGACAGAGTTACAACGGCTTGCCTTCATCCCCTCCCCTACCCGGCCTGTTAACTACCACTGAGTGACACTCCATAAAAGGTCAAGTGCAAATCCCCTTTGTGTGTTTTACAGACACAACTCACTGTCTGTCCGTGTGTTGGCTGGCCGGACAGTAAAAGGACCCTGCCGTCTTTGAAAGGGACAGCCTGTTTGAGTATCTATAGACTCCGTCAGGTTGAGTTTTCCTCTCTTGTGACTTGACAACAACATACTTTTTTTTCTTTCTCTTGGAGTGTTGACAACTCAGTCGCCATGGTGACGGAGTCTGTGACCAATGAGTGGGTTCCTAAAAGAGGAAGTTGAGAAAAAGAACACTGTGTGGCCTGTCTGATCTGGCTCGTACTTTGTGGTGCTCATCTGAAAGACGTGATAGCTAACCAACTGTATAAAAAATATACACAACAAACTAGAAAATGAAAGATGTACTGTAGTAAGAAAATAAAAACACTTAATATTTTGTTACTCATCTGTTCACTTACCTTCTTATTACTTCACAAGTACAGTGAGGGAAAAAGGTATTTGATCCCTTGCTGATTTTGTACTTTTGCCCACTGACAAAGAAATGATCAGTCTATAATTTTAATGGTAGGTTTATTTGAACAGTGAGAGACAGAATAACAACAAAAAAGTGTTATAAATTGATTAGCATTTTAATGAGGGAAATAAGTATTTGACCCCAATTGGTAACACACTACGCCGTGAAGGACTGAAATTCTGCAGCGCCCGCAAGGTCCCCCTGCTCAAGAAAGTACATATACATGCCTGTCTGAAGTTTGCCAATGAACATCTGAATGATTCAGAGGACAACTGGGTGAAAGTGTTGTGGTCAGATGAGACCAAAATGGAGCTATTTGGCATCAACTCAACTTGCCGTGTTTGGAGGAGGAGGAATGCTGCCTATGACCCCAAGAACACCATCCCCACCGTCAAACATGGAGGTGGAAACATTATGCTTTGGGGGTGTTTTTCTGCCAAGGGGACAGGACAACTTCACCGCATCAAAGGGACGATGGACGGGGCCATGTACCGTCAAATCTTGGGTGAGAACCTCCTTCCCTCAGCCAGGGCATTGAAAATGGGTCGTGGATGGGTATTCCAGCATGACAATGACCCAAAACACACGGCCAAGGCAACAAGGGAGTGGCTCAAGAAGAAGCACATTAAGGTCCTGGAGTGGCCTAGCCAGTCTCCAGACCTTAATCCCATAGAAAATCTGTGGAAGGAGCTGAAGGTTCGAGTTGCCAAATGTCAGCCTCGAAACCTTAATGACTTGGAGAAGATCTGCAAAGAGGAGTGGGACAAAATCCCTCCTGAGATGTGTGCAAACCTGGTGGCCAACTACAAGAAACGTCTGACCTCTGTGATTGCCAACAAGGGTTTTGCCACCAAGTACTAAGTCATATTTTGCAGAGGGGTCAAATACTTATTTCCCTCATTAAAATGCAAATCAATTCATAAAATTTTTCACATTCATTTTTCTTGATTTTTTTGTTGTTATTCTGTCTCTCACTGTTCAAATAAACCTACCATTAAAATTATAGACTGATCATTTCTTTGTCAGTGGGCAAACGTACAAAATCAGCAGGGGATCAAATACTTTTTTCCCTCACTGTAATATTTTTAAGAGCTGCAAAACCATCCATTCATTCATTGTATTGATAAAAGCTTCTGCTGAGGCCGGCTAACCCGCTTGAAGTATGTTTTTGAGAGAGATGTTTTCATTGTGAGGCAGGTTACTAGGTGTAGGCTACTGTTTCCTCATTTACACCAGAAATACACTCCACTAATCCTCCCTCATCAATGTTTCCGTAGGTGGCGACCTACAGAGCCTACAGCAGACTGACACAGTGATACGTTTGTCATGAAATCATCATTTTTTCAGCCCCCCCACCCTCGTCTTCCAACGGAGTGATTGACTGTTCGACAGAGTCATGCCACTCCAGCAGACCACAGAACATTTTGAGTTCTAAAAGTGTGCTCATTGCGTCGACAGTCTCTATATTTGGTGTTAGAGAGTCACACCACTGCTGGTGTGAGGAGATAGAAGAAAAAAGTTAATTCATTCATACAACCCCATCCCGCCAAAATGACCCATTTCACAGTCCACAAGGTGGAGGCCTGGGCCAGTCAGGCTTGTGTTACTACATCATCTTGTTCTAATCCTCCGTCTCTGCAGATTTGCAACTCCATGCAGACTAACAGTTCACAAATAACCAGGTATTTCCTAAGAAATAACAGGGTAATATTATGGGTATTACATAGTAATAACCTGTTTCTTCAGGATCATTAAAACACACAATTTTTTTTACACCATTAACATGAAAACAAACCAGTCATTTGCTCCACATTATGGGTTTGTAATGTATACTTTTTCCTATTCGTGAGATAGATTCACAGTAGTAAACTGCAGTAAATGTTTGTTTTTGTAAAGGGAGGAGGAGAAGAAGAAGACATTTCAATTTGTGCCTGGGGTGCCATACTGTTATTTTTCCAGTGATGATGGCATCACATCAACAACATGGAATTTGATTGGCTCCCTCCCCACTAGTTCCAGTCAGCCCATTCAGCGATTCTACTTTAAGAATCACTGATTTGATCATTTCCATAATTCCACCAGTGTGTGCACGTATATAGAATGGACCATGTTATGGTAAGACGGAAAACTGCAAATTTATGACTGGACACATCTGTTACAAATGTACTAATCTGTTAAAAACTTTGACGTTTGATGGTAACGGTGTGTCTACAGAATGTCTGGGACCTGGCTGGATCAACCTTGGACTTCAACCTATTCCCTTTTCAGGTCTCCCGAGTGGCGCAGCGGTCTAAGGCACTGCATCTCAGTGCTAGAGGCATCACTACAGACCCCGGTTCGATTCCAGGCCGTATCACAACCGGACGTGATTGTGAGTCCCATAGGGCGGCACACAATTGGCCCGGGGTAGGCCGTCATTGTAAATAATATTTTTTTTTTTCTTAACTGACTTGCCTAGTTAAATAAATGTTAAATAAAAGAAAAATTGCGCATTACTTTTGACCAAAACTGTATGGGCTACGTTCAAAAGTAGTGCACTATATAGGGAATAGGATGTCATTTGGGTAGGACGCTTGATTCACTGGACTAATGCCATTTCCAAATATGTCAATGTGTCAATGTGTCAGTTGTATTTGTAGCAGAAAGGTTTCCGATAGGGTTCTGACCGGATCATCACACATCTTAAGTCTCTGGTTAAAGTGATAGAGGTCTGGAGGTCAAACTTTTATGGTAAAATAAACTTGACACGTCTTTACAATGTGCCTAGATTGGCAGAAGGGTGGATGAAGATGTTTGTCAACCCGATGGCTTAATTGTGTCTAACATCCAGTTCAAAACGAATAGAAAATAACAGATTGCATCTATGAGGTGACATAACATGGGTACATGCATTACAGTATACTGATTTGAAGCCGCATACTGTATGAACGGATTACATGGAGATTGTAACTATACACAACACAAGTACTAACACATGTAGCAAAATGCTTGTCTTTTGGCATCTACCGGTATGTGTGTCTCTACTCCTGGCAGGGACAACATATTGTGTCTGGCCCAGAGGATAACAGGGTGTTAGAGTTTCAAGCTTGATTTAGAAAGGTAAACACATTCAGTCCAAGTCCTGACAGCTGACAGATGTCAAAACAGAACAAAATGACCTGATCCGTGGTTCATTCATTACACATGCCTGAATGGAGGCGAACAATAGGTGAATACATTCATTACAGCTATTTTCCCCATTACAGGTGGGAACAGTCCCAATTCATAATCACAATAAACTCCATGTCCTGTTCAACAGCCACATCCCTTTGAAACCTTCGCCCACCCGGCCACACCCATCCCTCTTGCTGAAAGAGTGGGTGTTTTTTTCCATTCCAAAAAAAGTTTCAAAAACTTGCAAGACAGCAGTTAAGGTTGAATTAGTGCCCTGAACCAGGGATTACTATATAGCTCCCACTGGCAGAGCTACATTCTCTGCTTCTGCTGGCCATATGAGCTTTATACAGTGCTTAGAGATCCCATATGGTTTTTAACATTCTACCTCGACCCAACTGTTTGTGTCCAAGATAGCTTCCCAGGGCTGCGTCCCAAATGGCACCCTATTCCCTTTACAGTACACTACTTTTGACCAGAACCCCATAGTACTCTGATTTAGGGCTGCAAAATTCCAGGAACTTTCAATAAATGTCCTGGTTTCTCAGAAATCCTGGTTGGAGGTATGCCGGTTTCCTTCCTTATACCAGGAATCCTCCAACCAGGATTTTAGGAAAACCAGGGATGTCACGTCCTGGCCATAGATAGCCCTTTTGGCTGCTCTATGGTGGTTTTGGTCAGGACGTGAGCAGGGGTGTGTGTTTGTTCTATGTTATATTTTCTATGTTGGTTTGGTTTGGGTTCCCAATTAGAGGCAGCTGTTAGTCGTTGTCTCTAATTGGGAATCCTATTTAGGTTGTTCAGTCCCCCACCTGTGTGTGGGATATTGTTTATGTTCAGTGTGTTAGTTGCTGTTGTGTGCTACACGTTGAGTTACGATCGTTGTGGTCTTCCTTTTTGTTTTGGTGAGTTCAACTAAATAAATATGTTTTACTCAACCTGGCATGCTGCGCCTTGGTCCGTCTTTGAAGATCGTGACAAGGGAATTCTGCAACCCTGGAATAGGATTCCATTTAGGGTGCAGGGAATAGGGTGCCATTTAGGGTACAGGGAATAGGGTGCCATTTAGGGTGCAGGGAATAGGGTGCCATTTAGGGTGCAGGGAATAGGATGCCATTTAGGGTGCAGGGAATAGGATGCCATTTAGGGTGCAGGGAATAGGATGCCATTTAGGGTGCAGGGAATAGGATGCCATTTAGGGTACAGGGAATAGGATGCCATTTAGGGTGCAGGGAATAGGATGCCATTTAGGGTTCAGCCCATGTCTCTGCTGTTTTACAGTTAATCAGGAAAGACATAACACAGTCTGGAATATAAATATCTCAGTTTTGCACTACTTTCCTGATTTGAATCCCCTAGGCCTAGTTTTCTAAACAGATATACAGTGTATATATAACTTTCTGAAACCCTAACCAGATGAGTCTTTCTGTACTTCAGAAAACACACATAACTGTCACATAACTAATCTGTGAACCTTTCACACAAAATCTGATTACCCAATAATAATGCATGCTAATTATGAGTGCTTTATAATGTACAGTTGAATAGAGCTTTGGCTGCTGTGCCATACTAACCAAATACATGTCATTTACCTACATAACCCTGTGTTAAGACATCACATAAGGCATTACATACCCTGTTCTTACGTCAACAGTTATAAAGCTACTGATATTCAACTGACTACAGTTGATTGGGTAATGGCTGAGATCTGTAGTATAGCATGACATGGTGTTTGCCAGTGTCTTAAAGACGACATTGTAGCAATATGGTGAATAGCAACAAAAATCCTTGACAGAATCGTAGCACATCTAAAAGGCTAGTGAGATGCCAATTTTTTGTATTGTTAAATTTTTTACTTAATTTCCAAACATTTATATTAGTGTACGATTGTCTAACCTTTGCCACATTCTAAACTGTAAACTCGTTTTAACATACTGTTTTCACTTTTGACCTATTCTTATAAATTTATTTTTATCAAACCAGGTCGTTTCATATGAACTGGCGTTCTTTCCCGTGAACTCGCCTGACTCTCTAAAACACGACTGTTGACTTGGCTGTAAGTCAAGGGAGGGGTGTGCATCCCAAATGGCACCCTATTCACTAAATAGTATACTACTTTTGACCAGAGGCAGTGAGTCCTAGTGCACTAAAAAGGGAATAGGGTGCAATTTGGGAATCAACTACATATGAAGAAGGTGGAGAATGGACATGTGGAGTCTGTTAGCACCGGTTAGTTTTCTTATGGGAAATAGAACAGTATTTTTAGAGCTGAAAAATCATGGAGAGCAACATCCAGTCAACTGTGAAAACAACATAGAAACAGGTAAACATACTGCAGGACGTTCTGGAAATAAAGTTCTCTTTCATCTTAATCTTTGTTCTCGGTACTAAACTTTGTTTTGGAGATTAACAGGCAGCTTCTATTAACACTATTTATAAACGCTAAGGTATTTATCATGCTTGTTTTCCTGTGATGACAACATCAATGGGTGATGTCATAATAGGAGGCTGTAGTAAAAAATGAAATCACTTCCTTTCTACCAAGTTCACTACTGGTGGAACTACTGAGCTAAGGTTGAATTGTAATGTTTGCAAACATATGTAAATATGATCACAGTAACCTACAATAGGAAGCCTTACACATAGATGATAGAATCTGACTCGATGTCCAATAAGTCACAAGTCATGACTTGCAAAACAGGACATAGCACAGTACTGTGCATATTAGCATGTCAACAAGAGAGAGGTGCAAACAATGTCAAGGTAAAAGGGAATACGAGAACAGATGTTGTTTATGAAATAGAGAATAATGACTGAACAGGCTGACCAAACATATGCATATGTGTGGGTTGTGGTTGGTGGATAGAACAGTCCTCCCAAGACTAAACAATGACATCTTGCTGAACTCATCAAGTAGACAAAAACAACATTCGTGTTGAACTGTGAGGGTGTGGCCAACGGGTCTGGGACAAACAGCCAGCCAGTCGTTCCAGACAGCAGCTAGTCAGAGCCAGCTAGCAGCCAGCCAGTCGTTCCAGACAGCAGCTAGTCAGAGCCAGCTAGCAGCCAGCCAGTCATTCAAGCTAGCAGCTAGTCAGAGCCAGCTAGCAGCCAGCCAGTCATTCAAGCTAGCAGCTAGTCAGAGCCAGCTAGCAGCTAGTCAGAGCCAGCTAGCAGCCAGCCAGTCATTCAAGCTAGCAGCTAGTCAGAGCCAGCTAGCAGCTAGTCAGAGCCAGCTAGCAGCTAGTCAGATCCAGCTAGCAGCCAGCCAGTCATTCAAGCTAGCAGCTAGTCAGAGCCAGCTAGCATACTAGGACTAGGTCTGCATCTCAAATCGCACCCTATTCCCTACATAGTGTTCTACTTTTGAACAGGTACCTGGTGAAAGTAGTGCACTACAGAGGGTATAGGGTACCATTTGGGACGCATCGTAGGAGAGTCAGTTGCTGTTGTGGGGGCTGAGAGGGAGCTCAGGTCTCAGAGTCACTTGCTTGGCAACATGGGCAGGATAGAGGCTGGCGTTAGTTAGCAGCCGCTTGGCACAGAGTCGGTCATAGACCTGCAGAGAAAGCAAAAACAACACAGCCCTGTTCCAGCTGCTGGTTCAAAGTACGGTCACTGGCGCACGCCCAGAACAAAAGGCTGTGAAAAAACACTAAAGGAATGAGTCACAGCCACTTCATATGAAGAGAACAAGGAGCACAAGGAGACGGCATGTCCGGAACCAATGGACTTGACTTGGATCTTAACTCACAACTTGTCACGATTCTGTTGCAGAATTGTTGCAGTATTGCTAACATGCATGTTTGATCAACAATAACAAAAATAGCACAAAATAACGGAATGTCTTTGGAACCAACGGAGGACTTAACTTGGACCGTGACTCATTCTGTTGCAGCAGAACACAGAATTACTAACATCGATCTTTAAACAAAGTCTTAATGCCTTCTTTAGAGAGGATTGCAACAAGAGCAATATGAATCAGTTTTCCACAAGCCTACTGAAAAATCCATGGTCAAATGCAATGCTACTAGTTTTCACGTCACCCACAAAAAACGTCTACTTTAATACATGCTTGTGGTTACTACCGTACATTGGTGAATAGGTTGGAGTCCCTCTCCCTAAACGTCAATAGGGTCAGTGATATCGTCATTATTCAAGACAGTAATTGTTGTTTATTTCTGATGGAGAAAAAAAGATTTACTAGCATTCCTCATCTTTGTTATTTAACACCAAATCTGGTGAGTGTCTTGTACATCTCCTCCTACAAAGTGGGTCCTAGAGGGGGATGCAGGAGCACAGTACTGTTACCTTCACGGGATGCTTTCTACTGCAATAAATGTGTTCTCTCTGTGTCTCTGTCTCAAGACGTGGATGTCGATTATGGCAGCCCCTCTCTGATTCAGAGGGGTTGGGTTAAATGCGGAAGACACGTTTCAGTTGAACGCATTCAGTTGTACAACTGACTAGGTATCCCCCTTTCCTTTTCTCTTGTCTATCACTCTCTCTCTCTCTCTGTCTGTCTAACTCACACACCTTCTCCCTCCCTCTCTCACGCAGTCCTAGAGCATGATGGGTAAAGCCTCCTGGAGTTGTTATTTTCTCCGTATTATTTTCCACAGGGCCAACACCCTACAATATAGCTCATTTCAGATCCAACTGAATGCAATGTAAACTAAAGCATATTAGCAGCTCCTTCAGTATTTATCAAACACTACAGAATATCTATGTTGTTACTTTTCTTCTGGTGTCGCGTTCAGCACCAAACGTTTGTGGAAATACCTTGTTCTGAAACTAAATTAATAATTCCAAACATATTTCTTAACAACTTTTTTAGGCCGGTGGGCCATTCCAGGAATCTCAGTGACTCCAACTGTTCCATAAAGGTGGGGGGTATAATTGGGATGTACCTTTAAGGAAATGGCAGGATAATTACGCACGGCTTTCCACCAGCTTTAGAAGTCTTATTATTGACTGGGATGAATAAAAACAGCTTTAGTGTTCTTGGTGGGATGCCATGACTTCAGAGAGGCAGGGCACACTACGCCTACTCATTGAAATAGCCAACAATAAATCAAACATCTTTACTTGTGCCTTCTACATCACTGTTACTGTATATGACTTACAAGCATTTCATTAAAAAAATACACTCATGACATCAAAAATGTAGGTACTGTTTTATTGTTGCTGTTGTTTAATACAGTAACTACCTTTCGACAGAGAGGATCTGCGTGTGTACTTGACCTACTACTGAATCGATGCAGTCACGTATGCCAGGTATCTTTCTCAGTGATCTGTGGGATATTCTGCAAGTGGGTGTTTAGTTGGCAAGTTGTAGGCCTGAGAGTCCACTGACTGTAATTCCACTGATCTGCTGCCAATGGAGGGAGGCGGAGTAGGTTTTTGGTTCAGCAGAAATGGAAAGAACACCTGCATTCACACATGGGGGCTGAAGAAAGGGGTTAGAGCACCACTAGTGGTAGACTAGTAGTACTACAACACATTTTCCATAAACCCCATTCATAGAGTATGCACTTTACACCTGCAGAATACCACCTTGCATCCCAGTGCTGGCTTTCCTCTGAAGCTACACAGGGTTGGTCCTGGTTGGTTCCTGGATGGGAGACCAGATGCTGCTGGTAAATGGTGTTGCAGGGCCAGTAGGTGGTACTCTATCCTCAGGTCCCCCAAAAAATATCCCAATGCCCCAGGGCACTTATTGGGGACATTGCCCTGTGTAGGGTGCTACCTTTCTGATGGAACGTTAAAACGGGTGTCCTGACTCTCTGTGTTAACTAAAGATCACATTACGCTTATCGTAAGAGTAGGGGTGTTAACCTCTGGTCCTCATGGCCACCTAATAATCCCCAGCTTCCTATTGGCTCATTCCTCTCCCCTGTAACTATTCCCCAGGTCTTTGCTGTAAATGAGAATGTGTTCTCGGGTTAACTTACCTGGTAAAATAAATAGAAAATGGATACTGTTGTCAGTCCAGTATAGAGTGCTATGTCAACACATAATGTGTTCGTACTGATACGTCGACAAGCTATGATTAGATTGCATGTTAATCTAAGTCACATCAAAGTATATTTTTACTAATTCAGTAACTGCCCTTAGACTTAAGTTAATCTGTTCAAACTTTAGGTATTTCACACAACCAAGTGTTCATACAAGATCAATTCAACAAACTGCCTTTACATGTGACATGATTATGTAACATAAATCAATCAGGGAACAAAGCAATGTACAAAAAACATGCAACAACAAAAAGACTAATAATATTCTGTGTTCTTTCTAACAGGAAACCCTATCTGACGCCCAGCCCTTCCACTTCCTGTTAAAGAGTTAGGGCTTTAATAGACTCTCCTACAACGCCTGTGTCCCAAATGGCACCCCATTCCCTGTATAGAGCACTACTTTTGACCAGGACTCATAGAGATCTGGTCAAAAGAAGACCACTATATATGGAATAGCCATTTGGTAGGTACACGCAGTATCAGCCCACCCACTGACACAATTTACTTATTTCACCTTTATTTAACTAGGCAAGTCAGTTAAGAACTAATTCTTATTTACAATGACGGCCTAGGAACAGTGGGTTAACTGCCTTGTTCAGGAGCAGAACAACAGATTTTTACCTTGTCAGCTCGGGGGATTTGATATTGCAAACTTTTGGTTACAAGTCCAACACTAACCACTAGGCTACCTGCCGTACAAGGACCAGTAAGGACTGAATGGAGAACCAGTTCAAAACAGTCAGTCGTTCCAAAGTAACATACAATACATAATGAATTAAATAATCCAATAGCTAATGCTGATTTCCACATATTGAAACAAAGCAGTTATATTTCAACCAACACATTTTGTAATGTTACATGTGAAGATAGTAAGGAAAGCCAAATGCAACGTAGTAGCTTGGAAGTCAGGTTAGCCTTATTATCCTGGTCAGACCCCACAGCTCTTTAGTCTGTAGTAACCTTATTATCCTGGTCAGACCCCACAGCTCTTTAGTCTGTAGTAACCTTATTATCCTGGTCAGACCCCACAGCTCTTTAGTCTGTAGTAACCTTATTATCCTGGTCAGACCCCACAGCTCTTTAGTCTGTAGTAACCTTATTATCCTGGTCAGACCCCACAGCTCTTTAGTCTGTAGCAACCTTATTATCCTGGTCAGACCCCACAGCTCTTCAGTCTGTAGTAACCTTATTATCCTGGTCAGACCCCACAGATCTTTAGTCTGTAGTAACCTTAATATCCTGGTCAGACCCCACAGCTCTTTAGTC
>QNTS01007623.1:32420-44333 GCA_003317085.1 Hucho hucho
AATAAATGTATCACTAGCCACTTTAATAATTATAACTGGATGAAATAAATGTATCACTAGCCACTTTAAACGATGCCATTTATATAATGTTTACATATCCTACATTACTCATCTCATATGTATATACTGTACTCTATACCATCTACTGCATCTTGCCTATGCCGTTCGGCCATCGCTCATCCATATATTTATATGTACATACTCGTATTCATTCCTTTACTCTTGTGTGTATAAGGTAGTTGTTGTGAATTTGTTAGATTACTTGTTAGATACTACTGCATGGTCGGAACTAGAAGCACAAGCATTTCGCTACACTCGCATTAACATCTGCTAACCATGTGTATGTGACAAATAACATTTGATTTGATTCAGAGAGATTAATGGTCTCGTAATGTTAGTAATGTTAGTTACCCACACAACATCTCAAGTGCGCACACACACACACACTCACCACCCACGCCCAGCACACACTCACCCCCCACGCCCCCCCCCTCCCAGTCCTACCCTGACCACAGCATAGATATACAGCCTCAGTCCACATAGAGCAGCCCTACCCTGACCATGACCCTCTCTCAACATAGATATACAGCCTCAGTCCTCATAGATCAGCCCTACCCTGACCATGACCCTCTCTCAACATAGATATACAGCCTCAGTCCTCATAGATCAGCCCTACCCTGACCATGACACTCTCTCAACATAGATATACAGCCTCAGTCCTCATAGATCAGCCCTACCCTGACCATGACTCTCTCTCAACATAGATATAAAGCCTCAGTCCACATAGATCAGCCCTGCCCTGACCATGACTCTCTCTCAACATAGATATAAAGCCTCAGTCCACATAGATCAGCCCTGCCCTGACCATGACTCTCTCTCAGCATAGCTACACAGCCTCAGTCCGCATACTGTAGATCAGGTCAGGTCATTTGGGCCGGCAGGTAGCCTAGTGGTTAGAGTGTTGGACCAGTAACCGAAAGGTTGCTTGATCGATTCCCCGAGCTGACAAGGTACAAATCTGTCGTTCTGCCCCTGAACAGGCAGTTAACCCAGTGTTCCTAGGCCGTCATTGAAAATAAGAATTTGTTCTTAACTGACTTGCCCAGTTAAATAAAGGTAAAATAAATATATATATATTTGGTCAGGTCCTGGCTTCAATCAGAGAAACAATAGAGCAAGATAGCCTACAGGTTAGAAAGAAGGACCAATAGCCAGTGGGTTGTTGGGTCAAATTTCAGAAGTCTTCTCCTGCTGTTGTTAAGCAGCAACACACTCCAGTCCACACTGAGGCCCTGTGCTACCTCCAGCCTCTCTTACATGCTATGTGTTGTGTTCCTGTGTGTTCTAGATCTCCGCTCTCATAGATCAGTGGTTTTATAGCCCTACGCAGCTCTATGATGTCACAGTTCTGTCAGCAGAGGGACTGTAGTCAACTGATACAGTGGTCACATTTACACACACACTAGCACTCTGGACAATTTACATGGTAGTTTTCCCAGACACACACACACACACTAGCACTCTGGACAATTTACATGGTAGTTTTCCCAGACACACACACACACACACACTAGCACTCAGGACAATTTACATGGTAGTTTTCCCAGACACACACACACGAGCACACACACACAGGAGTACACATAGTCAGAACAGTGACAAATTCTTGATGATATCATTCTACAGCTGTCTCTCTCTCCCTCCTTACCCCCCATTCCTTTTTTCTCTTCGCTCACTTAATCCCTATGTATGTTTATAATTGTCCTCTCTCTTCCCCATCTCTCGTTCTTTCTTTCCTTTCCTTCTTTATCTCACTCAGTAGGAATCTCTCTGCTCAGTCAGTGATGGGAGGAGAAGCTTGGCAGGAGAAAGAAAGTAAACGAGGGATGTTGGACAAATGAGAGGAAAAACAGAAGAGGGAATGTTTTGTGAGAACAAGGGTATATAGAGTTCTCTCTCTCTCTCTCTCTCTCTCTCTCTCTCTCTCTCTCTCTCTCTCTTTCTCTCTCTCTCTCTCTTAAATCTGGTTCCACCAATCAGAATGTGAGTTGCAGTGGATTGGGCAGGCCAGGGGAGGTTTGTCAAACACCTAAACAATGGCCTACTTAAACAATCATATACACATTAACAAGTGTGTGTGTGTGTGTGTAACTTACCCTCAGTGAAAGGTTCCCAGTCGTACAGTCTGCCCATAAACTCCTGGTTGTTGTAGGAAGCACACTGCTCTGCTCTGGAGTCTGCACCTCCTACACATACCTGACAGACAGACAGACAGAGGGAGGGACAAATACATGTCAGTACTGTAGATCCCAAGTATTGACAATTGAGGCTACAATATCATGCCTAACCCTAAGGCTGGCCTGTACACTAGGTGGGTGGTGAAAAAAAAACGTGAAAGAGGAAAATGAAGAGATATAATCGACATAGAAGAAGAGGTGAGAGAGAGTCATACAAATTAAGAGGGCAAGCATAAAATGGGAGAGAGGTATTAGTCAGACACACACACACACCATTGTCTCATGATCTCTCTGACAGTGGGCCGATGCACTAAGCAGCATATGGAAATAATAGACTCGCTGGGATCAGCCACACATAAATCCACCCAGCTTTTCTATCCAACACTGAGCTGTGTGTGTGTGTCTGAGTGTGTGTGTGTCTGAGTGTGTTTGTGCGTAAGTGTGTCTATGCACGTGCGAGTCAGGCCAATAGAGAAGTACTGGAGACAGTTTGAGCATTCTAAGGGGATTGAGGAGAGTGAAACTGCAGTTGGAGTCTAACCCTGAACACCTGATATATTACTCCAATAGAGGAATACTGAAGATCATAGTACTGAATGTAAATCACTGACTTTAACCTTACCCCCAGAGGGACACACACACACAAAGTAATAAGAAAGAGGGCAGAAGGAGTTCAGTTAGTAAGTGAAAGTACTTACTCACAGCGGTAATGCTAGAAATACCTAAAGCCTTCGGCATGCTTCGGTTCAGCCTTCATCTAGCCCAGGACCGAACAAAGGTGCTCTCATACTCCCTTAAAAGACCTTTGCATTAAAATTTAGAAAAAACTGCAATAGTACTGTTTGTCCGTCTTGAGACGCCGTAGCCAGTATACACTTCCTCAAAATAGTCAGAATTACTGTTTTTCCCAATTGTTTACACACAAAAATTGGAACTTGAAACGCAATCACCGAAATCTGAAACTCATGTACCAAAACCCTGAAACCAAGTCTGCAAAATTGCAAGCACAATTCCTGCTTTACACTTTTCAAGTCTATATCACACATTTTGCAAAACACTACACACAGTTCTCTACATTAGGCACAACATTCAAATTTAAATAATCTTTGGTCACTTTGGAAAGCAACGCCAATCACAATGCCAAGCTCTATAAACCAACTGGCAACACCCACTCCTCACCGGTGTAAACACTAGTTGCTGAATTGTTCACTTAGAAATCAGAGTTTTAGCACTATAAAAGGCCACAGATGAGCTCTCCTGTTTTGGAGGAAAATGGAAGTCAATGGTGAAGCAAGAGCTAGAGGAGTGAGAGTAAGAGGAGGACGAGGAGGACGAGGAAGGACAGTTGTCTCAGATGAGATCAGGGACACATTGGTTGACCATGTACTCAACCATGGATTGAGTATGAGGGAGGCTGAGCAGAGAGTTCAGCCCAACCTGAGCCACTACACGGTTGCATCTATCATCCGTACATTCAGAAATGACAACCGGTAAGTTACCTACCATCTACACTATGCTCTATGTATGTATACTGTAGTATACTGCAGTCCGACATACCAGTTGGCCTATGTTACTCAGTGATTGTTGGCCAACGTTACAGTAATGTAATTTGATATTGAAAGAAAATAGATTATTTTAGCTTACTGTAACCAATCATATCATATTTGTGGATCTTCTGCAGAACTGAGAGACTGCCAGGCCATGGTGGAAGACACCGGCTGTTCACACCAGAACAGGAGACCACTATTGTGAACATGGTGGTGGCAAACAATACCATTAGACTACGATTAATCCAGAACCACATAATTGCAGAAAACACAATATTCAATAACATTCACCAGGTGGGCTTGTCTACATTGGACCCTGTAATACAGGGCAACCGAATCCGGATGAAACAGGTCTACAGGGTGCCGTTTGAGTGATACTCAGAGAGGGTTAAAGAACAGCGCTATGAATATGTGCATGTAAGTACTATACTGTGAATTTACTATGATATCAGCACTGTATAGACACATTACAGTACTGTAATCAGTGTATTGTGCCTCACCATATTGACTGCTCTAGGTCTATGTCACATATTGTCTTGTCTGTTTCAGAGAGTCTTGGAGCTGAATGCCGCTGCAATTCAGCACGTTTATATTTACATTGATGAGGCTGGCTTCAACCAAGCCAAGAGAAGGGGATGAGGACGGAACATTATTGGCCACCGTGCCATTGTGACTGTCCCTGGGCAGCGTGGAGGGAATATCACCATGTGCGCAGCCGTTAGCCAGCAAGGCATCAGTCATCACCATGCCAACCTTAGTCCCTACAACAACGCCCTTCTCATCACATTCCTGGACACACTACATGGCATCCTCATTCCAGCTGAGCAGAGGGGTGGACCAGAGCAGCCCAGGTTTGTTGTCATCTGGGACGTGAGTTTCCACCGGGCTGCTCTGGTCCTCAACTGGTTCATCGACCACCCACAATTTATTGTTCTATACCTCCCACCATATTCCCCATTCCTAAACCCAAATGAATAGTTTTTTTCCCGGCATGGCGATGGAAGGTGTTTGACCGCCATCCCCTCACACGCATGCCACTTCTTCAGGCAATGGAGGATGCATGTGGTGAAGTTGATGTGGGGCTTTTGGCGGCTGGAGCCGTCACTCCAGAAGATTCTTTCCCCGCTGTTTAGCCAGGGAGAACATGGCTGGTGATGTAGATGAGGTGCTGTGGCCAGACCAAAATAGGAGGCAGGATGCAGCCTAATGTCTTTCTTACATTTTGCATGTGTTTTTGTCTTTTTGTGTTTAGAGTTTTGAAAGAATGAGCCACTTTCATTTTTTATATTTGTACATAAAACCCTTTATCTTACTGAATGCTTTTCCTGGTTTTCTCCTGTTGGGTACAGAAAGTGTTACATACAAAACACAAGTGTTCAAAAATACTGCATTTTGGAAATGAATGTTTTTGTTACTGTATTACATATTATTTATGTATATTTGAGTAGGTATACATTACTGTAACAATCTTTTACAACCGGCTACAGTGTAACACTGAAAATTCAAAAGGCATAAACCTACTGCTGGGATATTCATAGTAGTGTTTTGTGTTGAGCACATCAGTGTGTTGTTGGTTGGTAGACAGATCTATTCATATGAGGCAGGTGTCATTTTGATGCAAAAAAAAACATTATGGTAAGACATAAAACAGTTTTGAATGCAGTGTTTACTTTTGCTAGAGATTTGTAGAGTTTGGTGTTTTGTGTTTGTGGTTTTGTGTTTTGTGTTTAGAGTTTTGGGGAAAACGGCCTAAAGATTCAGCAATCGTGTGTAAATAATTGTGGAAAACTGTAATGTAAGATAACTCAAGAAATCTGTTACTAACTTTGAGGACATTTTAGTCGTGCAATTTTACATCTAACTAAGATGTTTGGTGGAGTATTTCTCAAGTGAAAAAATTTGCATAAAAACAATTCCTCTCTCGTTGAATGACAAACACTTGAAGAATCCCTACTGTTGACCAATCACCGATGAACTACCAAAATGTCATCATATATGCCTGAACTGTTTCTGAACAGTTTCTGATGGAAAGCATGCGGATGCCTTAACGCTGCTAAAAAGGGCTGTCAGAGGTTACCACACACACACACCGACACAGAAACACACACACCGACACAGACACACACACACTGACACAGACAGACACATACACACACACACACATACACAAAAGCCCTTGATATGTGATCAGCTCGCATTAACTCAACAATACTCTCCAAGCACGCACACACATACAGTATATATACTGTAAGGCTTTGTGACTCTCTCCTTTCAGTTGGTGCCCCTCCTCCTCCCTTCCTTTCAATGATTAGTTCCCCTGTTTTTCTCTCTTTTTGGTCTGTCTACATCTGTTTCTCCCTTCCTGTGACCCCACTCTCTGAGGGTGTCTCAGGGGGTATCTGAAGTGTGTAGTAATACACGTGTGTGAAATAGGCCAAATATAATATATATACACTACCGGTCAAACGTTTTAGAACACCTACTCAACACCTATTCAAGGGTTTTTCTTTATTTGTACTATTTTCTACATTGTAGACTAATAGTGAAGACATCAAAACTATGAAATAACACATATGGAATCCTTTAGTAATCAAAAAAGTGTTAAACAAATCAAAATATATTTTTTATTTGAGTTTCTTCAAATAGCCACCCTTTTCCTTGATGACAGCTTTGCACACTCTTGGCATTCTCTCAACCAGCTTCATGAGGTAGTCACCTGGAATGCATTTCAATTAACAGGTGTGCCTTGTTAAAAGTTAATTTGTGGAATTTCTTTCCTTCTTAATGCGTTTCATCCAATCAGTTGTGTTGTGACAAGGTAGGGGGGGTATACAGAAGATAGCCCTATTTGGTAAAAGACCAAGTCCATATTATGGCAAGAACAGCTCAAATAGGCTCTGTCGCAGCCAGCCGTGACCGGCAGACCCATGGGGCGGCGCACAATTGGCCAAGCGTCATCTGGGTTAGGGGAGGGTTAGGCCGCCAGGGATGTCCTTGTCCCATCACACACTAGCGACTCCTGTGGCGGGCCAGGCGCAGTGCACGCTGACACGGTCGCCAGGTGTACTGTGTTTTCTTCCGACACATTGGTGCGGCTGGCTTCCAGGTTAAGTGGGCATTGTGTCAAGAAGCAGTGCAGCTTGGTTGGGTTGTGTTAAGGAGGACGCACTGCTCTCGACCAATTAGATACCACAAAATAATATGTTTTATTAAAAAGAACAGCTCAAATCAGCAAAGAGACACGGCAGTCCAACTTTTAAAGTTTCTTCAAGTGCAGTCGCAAAAACCATCATCAACTGCTATGATGAAACTGGCTCTCATGAGGACCGCCACAGGAAAGGAAGAAACCACTACTAAAGGATACCAATAAGAAGAAGAGACTTGCTTGGGCCAAGAAACACGAGTAATGGACATTAGAGTCCAAATTTGAGATTTTTGGTTTGAACTGCCGTGTCTTTGAGACGCGTTTTGGGTGAACGGATGATCTCTGCATGTATATTTCCCACAGAGGAGGTGTTATGGTGTGGGGGTGCTTTGCTGGTGACACTGTCTGTGATTTATTTAATTCATGGCACACTTCACCAGCATGGCTACCACAGCATTCTGCAGTGATACGCCATCCCATCTGGTTTGCGCTTAGTGGGACTATTATTTGTTTTTCAACAGGACAATGACCCAACACACCTTCAGGTTGTGTAAGGGCTATTTGACCAAGAAGGAGAGTGATGGAGTGCTGCATCAGATGACCTGACCTCCACAATCCCCCCGACCTCAACCCAATTGAGATGTTTTGGGTTGAGTCGGACCGCAGAGTGAAGGAAAGTAGGTGTTCTAAAACTTTTGACCGGTAGTGTGTGTGTGTGTGTGTATATATATATATATATATATATATATATATATATATATATATATACACACACCTTATTATTATTATTTGTCTCCCCCTTTCTACCTCTCTATTTCTTCCACTCTCTCCTCTCTTCTTCTCTCTCCTCTATTTCTTCCCATCTCTCTCCTTCGCTCTTTCTTCCCCTCTAGCCTTCTCTCTTTTTTACCCTCTCTCTCCTTCACTCTTTCTTTCTCTCTCCTCTCCCTCTTCTCTCTTTTGTTCTCTCGCCCTCTCTCTCTTTCTTCCAGTCACACAGCTGTCACCAACAGCTGGAAAGTTTAAAAAGACACTCTACTCATCTGGACAGAGTCAAGTGAACATACACACTCACACACATACGCACGTACACCACCAGTTTTAAAAAAGAACCGTGACTGTTTGTGTCAATGAGAGAATGTGTGGAAAATACGTTCAAAAAGGTTCACACAATGGATTGTGGGTGCTTCAGTGTGTGTGTGTGTGTGTGTGTGTGTGTGTGTGTGTGTGTGTGTGTGTGTGTGTGTGTGTGTAAACAGTGAATAGACCACCTTGAGAGGCTGTTTGTGATAGGTGGACAAGGTCAAGAGGTGAGGGAAAGCAGTAAAGAAAAGTGATTGGAGGAGAAGAGCCTAATGAATAGATGGAGGCTAGAGAAACAGTCAGAAAGAGAAAGTGTGTGTTGTCAAGGCACTGCAGGCAGGAGTTACATGGTTCTCTTCTTATAGAGTTTGGTGTGTGTAAAACAGAGGGAGGCTAAGTAACTGAATAGGGAGGGAGGGAGGGAGGGGGGGAGCACAGAAAATACAATGTGTAGAATGTGTGTGCTACTGTGTTTTATGAGCAGCAGAGAGGGTCTGTAACACGGAACCCAAACCAGCTGCGCGCTTGCGCCATCTTGCATAAATGTATTTTGTCCCCCTACACCAAACACGATCACGACACGCAGGTTAAAATATCAAAACTCTGAACCAATTATATTAATTTGGGGACAGGTCGAAAAGCAGTAAACATTTATGGCAATTTAGCTAGCTTGCACTTGCTAGCTAATTTGTCCTATTAAGCTAGCTTGCTGTTGCTAGCTAATTTGTCCTGGGACATAACGTTAAACATTGAGTTGTTATTTTACCTGAAATGCGCAAGGTCCTCTACTCCGCCAATTAATCTTTCAGTCACCCACGTTGGTACCTGCTTCTATAAACCAATGAGGAGATGGGAGAGGCACGACTTGCAGCGCGATCTGCATCACAAATAGAACTGATTTCTATTTTAGCACTTGGCAACGCAGACGCTCGTTGACGCGCGTAAGCAGTGTAGGTGCAATAATTGAATAATATAGATTCCTAAATTTATTTTGCAAGGCTCGCGCACGTGACGCGAGGGGTGTAGTCAGGGTATTAGTCAACAAGCCTGTTAGGGAATGCATATTTTTTTCCTTTTAACTGTATATGTGTGTGTGTGTTTGTGTGGGTGCGTGTGCGTTTGTGTGTGTGTGTGTGTGCGTGTGTGCATGTGTGTGTGGGTGCGTGTGTGTGTGCTTGTGTGCTTGTGTGTGTGTGTAGGCAGGGTAATAGTTCTCTATATCTACATTGCTTGGGAGAGTGAACAGATGGAAAAGGGAGGGGTAAAGTGACAGGGGGAGGAGAGAAAGAGAAAGAGAGAGTGAGAGTTTTGTGACAGTATTGAAACTGAAGAAAAAAGAGAAAGAGGCGATAAAGAGAGAAAAGAGAAAGAATGGGGAAATGAAAGAAGAAGGGTGTAATAAATCAACTGTTATAGACGTCAGAAACATGGAACAGAAACATTCCTAGAATAACACAGAACTTCAGTGAACTACGGAATCATTCTCACAAGAAGTCTACAGTGGCAAGAAAAAGTATGTGAACCCTTTGGAATTACCTGGATTTCTGCATAAATTGGTCATCAAATTTGATGGGATCTTGCATAAAACTGGAAAGGGTTACAAAAGTATATCTAAAAGCCTTGATGTTCATCAGTCCACAGTAAGACAAATTGTCTATAAATGGAGAAAGTTCAGCACTGTTGCTACTCTCCCTAGGAGTGGCAGTCCTGCAAAGATGACTGCAAGAGCACAGAGCAGAATGCTCAATGAGGTTAAGAAGAATCCAAAAATGTGTGAGCTAAAGACTTACAGAAATCTCTGGAACATGCTAACATCTCTGTTGACGAGTCTACAATACGTAAAACACTAAACAAGAATGGTGTTCATGGGAGGACACCACAGAAGAAGCCACTGCTGTCCAAGAAAAACATTGCTGCACGTCTGAAGTTTGCAAAAGTGCACCTGGATGTTTCACATCGCCAGTGGACAAAATATTCTGTGGACAGATGAAACTACAGTTGAGTTGTTTGGAAGGAACACACAACACTGTATGGAGAAAAAAAGGCACAGCACACAAACATCAAAACCTCATCCCAACTGTAAAGTATGGTGGAGGGAGCATCATGGTTTGGGCTGCTTTGCTGCCTCAGGTCCTGGACAGCTTGATATCATCGACGGAAAAATGAATTCCCAAGTTTATCAAGACATTCTGCAGGAAAATGTTAGGCTATCTGTCCGCCAATTGAAGCTCAACAGAAGTTAGGTGATGCAACAGGACAATGACCCAAAACACAGAAGTAAATCAACAACAGAATGGCTTCAACAGAAGAAAATACGCCTTCTGGAGTGGCCCAGTCAGAGTCCTGACCTCAACCCGATTGAGATGCTGTGGCATGGCCTCAAGAGAGCAGTTCACACCAGACATCCCAAGAATATTGCTGAACTGAAACAGTTTTGTAAAGAGGAATGGTCCAAAATTCCTCCTGACCGTTGTGCAGGTCTGATCCTCAACTACAGAAAGCATTTGGTTGAGGTTATTGCTGCCAAAGGAGGGTCAACCAGTTATTAAATCCAAGGGTTCACATACTTTTTCCACCCTGCACTGTGAATGTTTCCACGGTGTGTTCAATAAAGACATGAAAACGTATTGTTTGTGTGTTATTAGTTTAAGCAGACTGTGTTTTGTTCTATTGTTGTGACCTAGATGAAGATCAGATCACATTTTATTACCAATTTATGCAGAAATCCAGGTGAAACTGGTGAAAGATACAAGTCACTGTAGTTCTATAGAGTGGTGAAAGATACAAGTCACTGTAGTTCTATAGACTGGTGAAAGATGCAAGTCACTGTAGTTCTATAGAGTGGTGAAAGATACAAGTCACTGTAGTTCTATAGAGTGGTGAAAGATACAAGTCACTGTAGTTCTATAGACTGGTGAAAGATGCAAGTCACTGTAGTTCTATAGAGTGGTGAAAGATACAAGTCACTGTAGTCCTATAGAGTGGTGAAAGATACAAGTCACTGTAGTTCTATTGTCACGATCGCTGACAGAATTGGACCAAGGCGCAGCGTGCAGGGTTGAGTGAAACATATTTATTAGAATGCAACTCACCAAAACAAAGTACACAACGACCGTAACGCACTATGTAGCGCAACACAGCAACTACACAACATACATAACATAAATATCCCACAACACAGGTGGGGGACTGAACAACCTAAATAGGATTCCCAATTAGAGACAACGACTAACAGCTGCCTCTAATTGGGAACCCAAACCAACCAACATAGAAATACCACATAGAACAAAAACACACCCCTGATCACGTCCTGACCAAAACCACCATAGAGCAGCCAAAAAGGGCTATCTATGGCCAGGACGTGACATCTATAGACTGGTGAAAGATACAAGTCACTGTAGTTCTATAGACTGGTGAAAGACAGAGAGAGTGAAGACTAATCTAGCAGAGCAGTTAAAGTCTGAGGTATGTTTTACTACTGGGGGAGGAGAAAGGGGGAGAAGGAGTGAGTGAGGAGGGTAAAGGGGGAGAAGGAGTGAGTGAGGTGGGTAAAGGGGAGAGAGTGATAGCTACTGAATAGACCTGTGAGAGAGTCAGAGAATATTGTTGTAGGCCAGTGAAAGTTATAGGTGTGCTGTGCTTTAGAGCTGGGCAAAGGGGGAGGATAGGGGGAGGATAGGGGGGAGAAAGGGGGGAGGGTCTGTAATGAATAGGTAGAAGAAAGAGAGAAGGAAAGAGAGAGTAGATGCATGGCAGTAGTTGTGTGAGCAAATGAAAGACAGAGGGAGTAAGTGTTGTTATGAGTCCAGAGGGAGTTACAGGAGGGGAGGAGGGAGTTACAGGAGGGGAGCAGGAAGTTACAGGAGGGGAGGAGGGAGTTACAGGAGGGGAGGAGGGAGTT
>QNTS01007625.1:16567-27957 GCA_003317085.1 Hucho hucho
AGTGAGGAGCTATCTGATGTCTGGCTCTGTGAGGAGTAGTGAGGAGCTATCTGATGGCTGGCTCTGTGTGGAGCATTGAGGAGCTATCTGATGTCTGGCTCTGTGAGGAGCAGTGAGGAGCTATCTGATCTATTCCTTCTCTGCTTTTAGATCTCCTGGATTACATTAAAGTGGACTGGTTGACTGGTTGACTGGCCGAAGCAGCACTGGCTGACTGACTGGCTGTCTGACTGCCTGACTGGCTGAAGCAGCACTGGCTGACTGACTGGCTGTCTGACTGTCTGACTGGCTGAAGCAGCACTGTCTGACTGGTTGACTGACTGGCTGACTGGCTGTCTGACTGCCTGACTGGCTGAAGCAGCACTGACTGGCTGACTGACTGGTGGAAGCAGCACTGGCTGACTGGTTGACTGACTGGTGGAAGCAGCACTGGCTGACTTGTTGACTGACTGGCTGACTGGCTGTCTGACTGGCTGACTGGCTGAAGGAGCACTGGCTGGCTGACTGACTGGCTGAAGCAGCACTGGCTGACTGGCTGGCAGACTGGTGGAAGCAGCACGGTCTGGATGATTGGCTGATGCAGCACTGGCTGGCTGACTGTCTGACTGGTGAAGCAGCACTGAATGGCTGACTGGTGTCCCCGGCACTTGCTTGCTGGCATCTTGACAGCCGGAAGCAGCACTGGCTGGCTGACTGAAGCTGCAATGGCTGTTTGGCTGGATGAGTGATGGAAGCAGCACTGGCTGGCTGGCTGGTGGAAGCAGCACTGGCTGCCTGGCTGACTGACTGGTGAAGCAGCACTGAATGGCTGACTGTCTGACTGGTGAAGCAGCACTGAATGGCTGGCTGGTGGAAGGTGCAATAGATAGTTTACTGGCTGGCTGGCTAGCTGGCTGACTGGTGGAAGCAGCGCTGGCTGGCTGGCTAGCTGGCTGACTGGTGGAAGCAGCACTGGCTGGCTGGCTGGCTAGCTGGCTGACTGGTGGAAGCAGTACTGGCTGGCTGGCTGGCTAGCTGATTGACTGGTGGAAGCTGCACTGGCTGACTAGCTGGCTGACTGGTGGAAGCAGCATTAGCTGGCTGACTGACTAGATGGCTGTCTGACTGTTGAAAGCAGCACTGGCTGGTTAGTTGTCTGGGTACTGGAAGCAGCAATGACTGGCTGGTGGAAGCAGCACTGACTGGCTGGCTGGCTGGTTGACTGGCTGGTTGGCTGGCTGACTGGTGGAAGCTGCACTGACTGGCTGGCTTGCTGGCTGGCTGGCTGGCTGACTGGTGGAAGCTGCACTGGCTGGCTGGCTGACTGGTGGAAGCTGCGCTGGCTGGCTGGCTGGTTGACTGGCTGGTTGGCTGACTGGTGGAAGCTGCACTGGCTGGCTGGCTTAATGCACTGCCGGCTATCTCTCCACACACAATGTTTATTTTAAGTGGGCCCTTATCTCTTTTATGAAACATGAGGCAAGGGAAGCTGCCCAGGCTTAAATTATCCTCCTCCATTTTTTGGGGGGCTAATGCTGGATTGCGCATGAACCAGGAGAAGGGATGGGGAGAGAGAAATATAATTATTGACTCTCTCTCTCTCTCTCTCTCTTTCTCTCTCTCTCTCTCTCTCTCTCTCTCTTTCTCTCTCTCTCTCTCTCTCGATGGCTTTTGGCTGAGCTTATCCAGTAAGCAGCTCCCAGAGACTGTTAAAATGGCTGAAGGTGAAGGAGAGATAGAGCGAGGCATGGACTGGACTGAGGGTGGGAGGCATGGAGCAAGTGAGGGATGGAGGGATGAGGGCAGCCAGCAGGGAGGGAGGCTTGGAGCAAGTGAGGCATGGAGGGATGAGGGCAGCCAGCAGGGAGGGAACGAGGGACAGACTACTAGACCACGCTGTGCTCTGCCAAGTCAGAACCATTGAGTCACTGCTCATTAATTTAAAGTTTGCTGTTTTAATGGAACCCTACCTTATATAATTTCACAGGGAACACCATTTCCATGGGTGCACAGCCCTGCATCAGACCTATGTAAAAAAACAAATTATAATAAAAAAAACCAAGAAGAATGAAAAATAAAATATATTTCTAAGCACAGCATGTATTTAACTCTAAATATCACAGAACGGCTGACTGCAAAGGGGCTTCTCCACATGCGTAGTGTGTTTATGGTGTTTTGAAATAACAGAAAGGAAAAAGCTACCTGTCACTTCCTGTATTGCGTTGAGGTAAGGGAGACTAGGGTCAGTTGAGCAGAAGTAGTGAGTTGAGACATTCTTGTTTCTGGGGGAAATAAATAATTTGTGCAAATATTTAGGAAGAGGTCTTCATTTCATGGAGTACTGTAAGTGAACGAAGAAACCACATGAGAAAAGTGGGTCACCAAATATTTTTTCACCATGTCAAGTTAATTGTTAGAAATAATTTGATGTGCCGTTGGAGTTATGCTGACTGTTAAAAACCCACTCTCCCCTAATGTAAAATATGGCTCAACTTACCCCACTCTCCCCTAATGTAAAATATGGGTCAACTTACCCCACTCTTCCCTAATGTAAAATATGGCTCAACTTACCCCACTCTTCCCTAATGTAAAATATGGGTCAACTTACCCCACTCTCCCCTAATGTAAAATATGGCTCAACTTACCCCACTCTCCCCTAATGTAAAATATGGCTCAACTTACCCCACTCTCCCCTAATGTAAAACATGGCTCAACTTACCACACTCTCTCCTGCAAATAGGATCACACTGTACGATGGGGATGTGTAATTTGATTTAAACTTTTAATGTGTTCCTAATAGATTATCACATTTGCCATGTTGTTTTAATGGGTTCAAACAACAATGAAGTGGATACCCTGTCACTGTTTTGGTAAATAGCTGAGGGATGTGGCTGGAGAAATGTAATGTTACCATAAGCAAGGGATGTACCAATCACAGATTGCCCCTTTAATATCTTGTTTTGACAGAGTATTTCTTCACGATATCTGGTACGTAGCTATCTGGCAGATGGTGAAAACAGCCTGTGTTTGAGGAAGGGATGTCTTGTGTGATTAATGTCCTCAGCTCATGGTGTTTCTCAGTGGGAAGGAAATCAATAGGATTTTTTAAGCCTTGAGACAATGGAGACATGGATTGTGTATGTGTGCCATTCAGAGGGTGAATAGGCAAGACAAAAAGATGAAAGTGTCTTTGAACGGGGTACGGTAGTAGGTGCCAGGCGCACAAGTTTGCGTCAAGAACTGCTCAACACGCTCCACAGTTTCCTGTGTGTATCCCACCACCAAAAGGACATCCGTCCAACTTGACACAACTGTGGGAAGCATTGGAGTCAACATAGGCCAGCATCCCTGTGGAACACTTTTGACACCTTGTAGTGTACCCAACAAATTGACACTGTTCAAAAGGGGTGCAAATCAATATTATGGAAGGTGTTTCTAATGTTTGTTATACTCAGTGTATATGACTGTGATTAGATGGAGTAAAAGCTAGGAGACTGGGTGACTGGGAGACCCTCGGGCCCAGGATAACCTCTTAACGGGCTAGGGGGCAGTGTTCGGAAGTACGGAGAGCAGGTCCACCACTCCACCATGGACTCTAGCGGTCCGGGTGATCCCAAACAGGATAACAGTCCAACTATTCCCAAGACAAAATATGTTACCCATAACTCACATATGGAGATAGTTGGTTTGGGACCAAATTTTTTTTTTTTTTTTAATTCCTGCCAGCTTAGTTGGACATCAAACTTATCTATTGGAAAACGATTCAAATTGTGAGCTGACTGGAAGTTTTGATGGACAGCAGTTATTATTTATATATATAAATATATATATATATATATTCAAATATTTCCAATTTAACGGAAGGCTCCCCAGAGAGTTTCACACACCACTTCTTTAAAAGACCACAGGTACTACTACCCGCATCTCTCTCAGTGTACACCCTTTAAACACATGTTAGAAAGTTACAGATCGCGAGGTCAGTCTCTGCGTCATTTGGCTATGGAGAAGGACTGGTTGTCAGGCTGGTTAGAAGTTTGGTAGAATGGGAGTGGTAAAAATGGGGGAAATTCTGACCAGTGGTGAAGAGGAAGTGTAACACACACACACGCACACACACACACACACACACACACACACACACACACACACACACACACACACACACAGGGTTAGGACTGGCTGTGGTTCAGGCGTACAGGCCAAGGACAGCTCCATCCTGCCCAGAATCTTCCCCATTGTTACCCCCCCCCCNAGTGTGTGTGTGTGTGTGTGTGTGTGTGTGTGTGTGTGTGTGTGTGTGTGTGTGTGTGTGTGTGTGTGTGTGTGTGTGTGTGTGTGTGTGTGTGTGTGTGTGTGTGTGTGTGAGAGAGAGAGTCTGTACCACAGCCATTCTTAACCCTCTCTGCCACGCTGAGATTAGGGAGAAGAGGAGGCCTTTATACTTCGGACTATCGCGGAGGAGAGGGTACAGAGATGTGATGGAGGAATGAAGGATGGAAGAGAGAGAGAGGGAGGGGGTGAGAAATGGAAGGATAAAGGGAAGTAGATGGAGAGAGGGGACCCTTTTGTTTTTAAATTTACGCCTAAAACGACATACCCAAATCTAACTGCCTGTAGCTCAGGACCTGTAGCAAGGATATACATATTCTTGGTACCATTTGAATGGAAACACTTTGAAGTTTGTAGAAATGTAAAATTAATGTAGAAGAATATAACACAACAGATCTGGTAAAAGATAATACAAATAAAGAAACAATCCTTTATTTGTTTTTCATCATCTTTGAAATACAATTTAGATTCTGGCCACTAGATGGCAGCAGTGTATGTGCAGAGTTTTACACTGATTCAATGAACCATTGCATTTCTGTTGTATCAAAACTTCCCAAATTCGCCTAATTGTTTAATTAATAGATTTTCAAGTTCATAACTGGGCACTCTCCTCAAACAATAGCATGGTATTCTTTCACTGTAATAGCTACTGTAAATTGGACAGTGCAGTTAGATTAACAAGAATTTAAGCTTTCTGCCCATATTTATTTATTTGTATTTTCTGTTTAACCTTTATTTAGCTAGGCAATTCAGTTAAGAACAAATTCTTATTTACAAGAAAACGCAGGGACAGGGGCCTGGGATTAAAAAAATAAAATAAATAGAATATAAATATAGGACAAAACACACATCACAACAAGAGAGACAACACAACACTACATAAAGAGAGACCTAACACAACAACATAGCAAGGCAGCAACACATGACAACACAGCACGGTAGCAACTCAACGTGGTACAAACGTTATTGGGCACAGTCAACAGCACAAAGGGCAAGAAGGTAGAGACAACAATACATCACGCAAAGCAGCCACAACTGTCAGTAAGAGTGTCCATGATTGAGTCTTTGAATGAAGAGATTGAGATAAAACTGTCCAGTTTGAGTGTTTGTTGCAGCTCGTTCCAGTCGCTAGCCGCAGCGAACTGAAAAGAGGAGCGACCCAGGGATGTGTGTGCTTTGGGGACCTTTAACAGAATGTGACTGGCAGAACGGGTGTTGTATGTGGAGGATGAGGGCTGCAGTAGATATCTCAGATAGGGGGGAGTGAGGCCTAAGAGGGTTTTATAAATAAGCAACAACCAGTGGGTCTTGCGACAGGTATACAGAGATGACCAGTTTACAGAGGAGTATAGAGTGCAGTGATGTGTCCTATGAGGAGTGTTGGTGGCAAATCTGATGGCCGAATGGTAAAGAACATCTAGCCGCTCGAGAGCCCCCTTACCTGCCGATCTATATATGATGTCTCCATAATCTAGCATGGGTAGGACGGTCTTCTGAATCAGGGTTTGTTTGGCAGCTGGCGTAAAAGAGGAGCGATTACAATAGAGGAAACAAAGTCTAGATTTAATTTAGCCTGCAGCTTTGATTTGTGCTGAGAGAAGGACATTGCACCGTCTAGCCATACTCCCAAGTACTTGTATATGGTGACTACCTCAAGCTCTAAGTCCTCTAATGTAGTAATAACACCTGTGGGAAGAGGGGCATTCTTCTAACCAAACCACAGGAACTTTGTTTTGGAGGTGTTCAGAACAAGGTTAAGGGCAGAGAAAGCTTGTTGGGCACTAAGAAAGCTTTGTTGTAGAGCGTTTAACACAAAATCCGGGGAGGGGCCAGCTGAGTATAAGACTATATAATCTGCATATAAATGAATGAGAGAGCTTCCTACTGCCTGAGCTATGTTGTTGATGTAAATTGAGAAGAGCGTGGGGCCTAGGATTGAGCCTTGGGGTACTCCCTTGGTGACAGGCAGTGGCTGAGACAGCAGATTTTCTGACTTTATACACTGCACTTGTGGTGGTGAAAACATGGCTAAGACACATTGATTAATTTAATTAATGTACTATGTGATAGCAGACAACATGATAGTATTGATAATGAGGCTTAAGTGCTAAAACAAGCTTAACTTAGATAGTTGTGGGAGATTAACTCATTACAATTATTACATTTTCAGTATTATTGAATTCACAAGTTACTTGTATGAATGTCATAATTTAATGATCATAATTTTTCTCCACGACACACTCAGTGAGAGAGGTAGTTAGGAAACCAGGCCAAAGACCCCTCAGAGACTCCAATACTCCTTAGCCGACCCACAAGAATAGAATGGTCTACTGTATCAAAAGCCAAATCTATAAAAGTAGCAGCACAATGTTGTTTATAATCAAGGGCAATGGTGATATCATTGAGGACCTTTAACTTCTTAGGGAGCGGCTGCATAGGTGACGGTTTTGGAGAGTCTGGAGTGCCCAAAGTAAAATGCCTGCCACTCAGGCCCAGAAAATAGGATATGCACATAATTAGTACTATTGGATAGGAAACACTCTGAAGTTTCTAAGAGTGTTAAGGTTGCAGTGACACATCCATAACCTGAGCGGAAACCAGATTGCATACCCGAGAGAACACTATACTATAGACATCAAGAAAGCCAGTCAGTTGATCAATGACAGTTTTTGTTCAACACTTTTGATAAACAGGACAAAATAAAAACAGGCCTATAACAGTTAGGATCAGCTTGAATAAAGGATGAACTGTGGCTGCCTTCCAAGCAATGGGAACCTCCCCAGAAAGGATAGACAGGTTAAAAAGGTTGGAGATAGGCTTGGCGATGATAGGAGCAGCAACCTTAAAGAAGAAAGAGTCCAAACCATCTGACTCAGATGTTTTTTTGCGGTCAAGTTTAAGGAGCTCCTTTAGCACCTCGGACTCAGTGACTGCCTGCAGGGAGAAACTTTGTAGCGGGGCAGGGGAAAAAGAGGGAGGAGCATCAGAGATAGTCACATTAGAAGGGTTGGGAGATGAGGAAATGCTGGACGGGCAGGGAGGCATGGCTGAAACAAATAGGAATCCTGACTTAATGAAGTGGTGATTAAAGAGCTCAGCCATGTGCTTCTTGTCAGTAACAACCACATCATCAACATTAAGGGACATGGGCAGCTGTGAGGAGGAGGGTTTATTCTCCAGGTCTTTAACAGTTTTCAAGAACATCTTAGTGTTAGAACCACAGAGAGAGAACTGCTCCTTAAAGTAACTAACTTTGGCCTTCCGGATAGCCTGAGCGCACTTATTTCTCATTTGCCTGAACGAGAGCGTCAGCCTGAGCATGCGTGTGCCGAGCCTTTCGCCAAATGGAATTCTTGAGGTGGAGTAACTCTGCAAGATCACGGTCGAACCAGGGGCTGAACCTGTTTTTAGTTATCATTTTCATTATGGGGGAGTGTTTGTTAACAATACCACAGAAAATGTAAAAGAAATGGTCCAAGCGTCTTTGACAGAGGGGATCAAGCTGATTCTATACCATTTTACAGAGGCCAGGTCATGAAGGAAGTTTTTTATCAAGCGTCTATGACAAATCAGGACAGGTTGTTTCACTGAGCAGCCATTACGAACACAGGCTGTAAAACAGTGATCACTAAGGTCTTTACAGAAAACACCAGACTGATATCTATCAGGATTATTTGTGAGGATAACATTGAGGAGAGTAGCCTTTTCTGGGTGTTTGGAGTCATACCTTGTGGAATTGGTGATAATCTGAGAGAGATTTATTGAGTCCCATCGCTTTAGGACCTGGTCAGTTGGTTTAAGCATGTCCCAGTTTATGTCACCTAGCATGACAAATTCAGACTTAAAATCAAATTGTTTGGGAACAGACTTGCTGGAGACAACCGAGCACTGAAGGTGATCCTTGGTAAAGATTACCACTCCCCCACCTTTGGAAGATCTGTCTTGCTGAAAAAGGTTATAACCAGAAAGGTCAACATCAGTATTCAAAACACTCTTCCTTAACCACGTCTCAGTAATGACCGACACATCTGGACTGGAGTTGATATCACACATGTCTATGTCCTGGGAAATGTTGTTGTTACTTACAACCTCGTGCTAATCACATTAGCCTACGTTAGCTCAACTGTCCTGCGGGGGGGACGATCTCTTAAACAAGACGCATGGTCAAGACGCGGCTAAATTATGAAACATCAGTAGCTTAAACATCCTTATAAGAACCACGTGGTCTTGATAAATGATGAATATATGTGTTGATATGACAGCAGGCATTTTCCGTCCATTTTTTTCAGTTTGTGCATCAGTTCAATTTCATTTAGCTGTTATCCTTTGTCCTAACAGTTAACCACATTTTTGTATCTTTCACTTGCTTGACACACGTTGAAATACCTTGGTATAGTCTGTTTTTCTCATTATTGTGTCCCGTGGTCTTGTCATTCTTCAGCACCGCTGTGAAGAACAACAGCTGTGTAGATGCCTAATTTAGAGGGAGGGAGCTCCCGACTCTCTTTGTTCATGGTGGCGGTCAGACTTGATTTCTTTGCAAGCAACTTGTTTGCCAATGACCATGGAAATTGTCCATGGTGACATTTCTCCCCTTGCCAACATTAGATTCCACAGGCCTTATCACCCATCTCTCTCTGACACTCACTCACCTGCTGCCCAATCTGGATATTTTGCCAGATATTGAAAGCCGTTCAGCGTGGACAATTATGCCCTCTCTCACTGTGTAGCCTATTCCCAGTAAGCCAGAAGAGACTGATAAGACTGCTGTGATTCCGTGGACTGATATAGATGTCTCTGCCTGGCCGGTTCCCCTCTCTCCACTGGTATTCTCTGCCTCTAACCCTATTACAAGGGCTGAGTCACTGGCTTACTGGGCTGGATTTCTGTACAGTACTCTGTGACATCAGCTGATGTAAGAAGGGCTTTATCAATACATTTGATTAATATACTATTTAGAGATTTAAGAACAGATCATTACAATAGAACGTCCTGCCCTGTTCTTCATTCACAATTGGTGATTACAAAATTATTCCTCATTCGCTTCCCCTCGTTCATCAATTCACCCATTCATACTTTTACTTCATGTATTTCATCTGTTGCTATATGTGTGGAATTAGTTTAGGTTCAGTTTAGGTTTAGTTTAGGTTCAGTTTTCAGGAAATTATCGGGGGGGATTATCAGCTGGGCACTTTCAACTGCTGGGAGAAGAAGCGTAGCAGGCCCAACTGTTGGGAGAAGGAGCGTAGCAGGCCCAACTGTTGGGAGAAGGAGCGTAGCAGGCCCAACTGTTGGGAGAAGGAGCGTAGCAGGCCCAACTGTTGGGAGAAGGTGCGTAGCAGGCCCAACTGTTGGGAGAATGATGGGCAATGGGGGGAAACCATTAAAAAGTGGCATGTTTTCCTAAAACTGGTTATAACTCCAGTTCGGTTTGTGATAATTAGATCCTAACACCGACAATGTCACGTCCTGATCTGTTTCACCTGTCTTTGTGATTGTCTCCACCCCCCTCCAGGTGTCGTCCATCTTCCCCATTATCCCCTGTGTATTTATACCGGTGTTCTCTGTTTGTCTGTTGCCAGTTTCTAATGCTGTGTACTGACGACAAAAAGGAGTCAGGCGCAGGAGAGTTGAGATGCGAAAAAGGAGCGGTGATGACTAGTAAACCAGTGACGTCAACCGCCGAACACCGCCCGAACAAGGAGAGGGGCTGACTTCGGCCGAATTCGTGACACAGTTCGTCTTGTTTGTCAAGTCAACCAGCGTTTTTTCTATCAACTCCTGCTTTTCCACAGTATCTCTTTTCTCGTCCTCCTGGTTTTGACCCTTGCCTGCCCCTGACCCTGAGCCTGTCTGCCGTCCTGTACCTTTGCCCCTGCTGCTGTAAGAAACATTGTTACTTCAACACGGTCTGCATCTGGGTCTTACCTTTATCCTGATAGTTTGTTATTTAGACTGATTTTGGAAAAGTCAAGAACGGAGGTGGACATGACTTAAAAAATGGCAGAGTAATAAAACAATTATAATCATGAGCAGTCAAGATGACGGCTTTAGCGGTTCTAGTGTTAATAGTTGTGATAGGAGAAGCTGAGGATGGATCAACAACATTGTAGTTACTCCTCAATACTAACCTAAATGACAGAGTGGAAAGAAGGAAGCCTGTACAGAATACAAAATATTCCAAAACATGTATCCTGTTTGCAATAAGGCACTAAATTAAAACTGCAAAGAATGGGGCAAAGAAATTAACTTTATGTCCTGAATACAAAGCATTAAGTTTGGGGCAAATCCAACACTACACATCACTGAGTACCACTCTTCATATTTTCAGTCAAGGGGGTGGCTGCATTTTGACTCAGGGGTGTGAATACTTACGTAAATGAGGTAAGAAACAGTGAGTATTGGGACAGTGCTTTTATAGTTTTGGCTCTGTTACTCCAGCAATTTGGATCTGAAATTATAAATAATGTATTGTCTCATTTTGGAGTCACTTTCATTATAAATATTTCTAAAACATTCTGGACTCGTTATATATCATACGCCCCCAAGACATGCTATCCTCCCCTGTTATTGTAATGGTGAGAGGTTAGCATGTCTTGGGGGTATGATATAAAATGCTAACCTCCCCTGTTATTGTAATGGTGAGAGGTTAGCATGTCTTGGGGGTATGATATAAAATGCTAACCTCCCCTCTTATTGTAATGGTGAGAGGTTAGCATGTCTTGGGGGTATGATATAAAATGCTATCCTCCCATGTTATTGTAATGGTGAGAGGTTAGCATGTCTTGGAGGTATGATATAAAATGCTATCCTCCCCTGTTATTGTAATGGTGAGAGGTTAGCATGTCTTGGGGGTATGATATAAAATGCTAACCTCCCCTGTTATTGTAATGGTGAGAGGTTAGCATGTCTTGGGGGTATGATATAAAATGCTAACCTCCCCTGTTATTGTAATGGTGAGAGGTTAGCATGTCTTGGGGGTATGATACAAAATGCTAACCTCCCCTGTTATTGTAATGGTGAGAGGTTAGCATGTCTTGGGGGTATGATATAAAATGCTAACCTCCCCTGTTATTGTAATT